>QLOZ01006494.1:0-21561 GCA_003314065.1 Lactarius sp. MG50 | reverse complement strand
CGGGAGACTGTTG
This sequence comes from Lactarius sp. MG50, assembly GCA_003314065.1. Classification (NCBI taxonomy): domain Eukaryota; kingdom Fungi; phylum Basidiomycota; class Agaricomycetes; order Russulales; family Russulaceae; genus Lactarius; species Lactarius sp. MG50. Next base: position 21,548 of record QLOZ01006494.1, on the reverse strand, counting down.
GCCCGAAAAGTATAGCCATGACTGTGCACCTAAGTTATCGAGAGTCACATATTCGCACAGGTAAGATTCGGACAACCATTGGCCGGGCTACACCGTCGGCGGAAAAGAGAGCGGGCCGTGCCAGTCCCGACTACTTGCCTATTTGGGTTATGTTGCTTCTTGTTGGGCCCTGCTCTCTCGACAACTTTGATTATTATTTGTGTGACTTCTGTGACAACATTCTCATCCCACCGTTAGAGACCTGTGGCACGATTGCATAGGCTCTGAAGGGCCCTGCAGTACTGTACAATGCGCCATGAAGATTTAATTGTATATTTTACTCATGTCACGCACGGGCCCGGCCCCGGGCACAGCCACTCAAATAATCAAAAGTTGATTGTTCAAACAAGCAGAGTTGTCGAACAGGGCCTTATAATTATTTGGGATAGGTTGCTTGCTTAGCGATTCAGTTAGTCACTACACTGCACTGCACTGCTTTCGTTTTTGACTTTGACATGGCTCTGAGTTACTGTACTGTACTGTACATGGACCGGGCATTACAGCCCCATAAGTGCAAAGACCGAGGTGCTGGGATTATACCAAACCCCTGTATTCAGGTAGGCAAACTGACTCGGAGGTGTCGTGGCGAATGTAATCCCGTTCCAAGTTTGCAGTCAGCAGCTGGCTCTCTGTATCTGTATGCTGGCCGTTAAGTGAGGCATTACATAATACCCGGCGACGGAAAATACAAGGGCGCGCTATGCTGCCAGGTTGTGTGCATGGAACCGCGGCAAGAACGGAGCAATTGGGCATATGGATGCTCGAATATACCTCCTTCCCACAAATCACATGGTCAAGTTGGGAAGCCACATTCCCGGAAAGGATGTGCATTGAGCTTCCCGTGGAAGCGGCGGGTTTCAAAGTGCTGCGCCATGGATCTGTCATGTGCTGTGCTTTTTAGGCCACGGGGATTGGGCACTGTACTGTACTGTACCGTCCGAAGGCCATGGTGATGGCAGGAGGTAACTAAGCTTTGTGGGAGCATGCGTTGCGTTGTGTTCTTGTGGAATGCTGTTACTGATGGTCACGGTACAAGTACAGACTCATTTTACGTTTCATTTTAGAGTACTGTACGCTACGCAGATACATACTACCCATAACGAGTTCCCTCACTTACCCGATTCATTATAAATAACCCTCCGAGGTACTGTAAAGTCCCACGACTTCATATGAGTTCGCACTCATCTCCAACCTCAGCCGCGACCAAGCTTGATCCATCATCACCTCCAACATCCTTGACCTTCCCGAGGACATCTCCCGATCCCATGTCTTCCCCGCGCACTTCATCACCCCTCAACCCCAACTCACGCTCCTCATCCCCCTCACCGACCCCCCCTTCGCATACCTCACTCTTCCCTACTACATCCCCGGCAGCGGCGCGTGTGCGCCTACACTCTCTTGCTGCGCGCGACCCTTCACCAGTCCATGATGCTTTGATCCCTATATCCCGTGTCACGTCAGCGCCCGCAGCTCCACGGTCGAGTACGACATCGAACTCTCTACCTCCTCCCGTCGCCTTTAGTGCGCCCTCATTGTTACGTTCCCCCTCCTCCTCCCCCTCCCCCTCTCTCACTCCAGGGACATCACCTGAACATGGTCACGGATCGGATAACGAAGCTTCCGCCACTCCTGCGTCTACATGGTGGGGCCACCGGCTGCATTCACCTCGTCCATGGGCTGAACATTCGAAGCGCAAGCGTACCGTGCCTCCAGAGCAGATTGGAGGCTACATTCATACTCGTTCCGTGCGTCACCATTTGCTCCCAGTTAACTGTCATTCACACGTCCACAGCGAGCCGTAGAAGCCGTCGCTAGCGTCCTCGGTACTGCGGCACGCGTCGGCCATGAGGCGCTCTTTGCCGGCGTCGACCTCTTGCGCTTTGCGCCGGTCCCTGGGTTGGAGCTTGCCGGGCATACTTTATTGAATATATGGGATGCCGTCGATATGGTCGAGGTGAGTTGTGCACTCAACCTCCCGTTTGTAGGGATGTGGCATTGACCTAGACCTCGCCAGATGAACCGTCTCGCATCTTTGCGTTTGACTGAACGTTGCGCAGACATCTTGATATCTGTTCGCGATGAAATTGTTGACGCAGGCTACACCGTCGCTGATGAGCTCTATGCACCAATTGCCAAACTCAACGAGTGAGGTCACAAGCGCTACGACTCTTACGTAAATTTCTGACTGGCTTTCCCACAGAGCCTTTGAAGGAGTTCTCCATTTCCTCACAAAGTTAGGCCGCCGCCCTTTCCTCAAGCGTTATCTGAGACGCGATGAGATTTCATTCGACATCACGTCTTGTGATGCTGCCCTCAATGACGCACTCGGAATGTTCGGGGTAGGTGTTTTGCTCCATTGCGGGGCACTCGGCTTGACATCCCTCGTCTTGGTAGCTGTCTATCCAAATCCGCACCCTCAAGCTAATTCAGGCTAACGACCTGAAGCGACAAAAGGAAATCCAGGATTTACTCGAGACGCTCTCGCACCTTCCGGACCTTCCAGTTATCTCTCTCAACGTACCATCTACCACACCCTCGTCACCCCCTGCAGACCCCCAAAGCGTCCAAAGGGCACTCCGTGCTTTGCGGTCCGCGCAGAATGCGCAAGATCGCGCGCACGACACAGAGGATTTGCGACAAGTCATGCGCGCGGCACTCGCGGCGAATGACGACGCGGCTATGATCGAGATGCTACAAATTGCGCGCAGCGAGATGCCCGAGGCGATTAAGACTTTGCAACGGGCTCTCGAGCACGCCGTCGAGGATAGTAGGCTCGAGGCTGAAGAAAGCCCCATAGCGTTGGTGTCATCCCCTCAGCGGCACCTCACCAAGGGGCAGTCGGCCGACTCCGGGAGTGATAGTGTTGAGAACTTACGTCGTACAGACACCCTTGACCGCGAGTTTATCGAGACTGGGATAGATGCGCTCCGGAGGCTATCCAGCGGAACTGATTTGGGCCTGCCAAGCTGGACGATCACGCGATACGAGGTTGACCTCGAGGTGAAGGTCGGGTTTGGATTTTTCAGTGAAGTATATCGCGGAACTTGGCGTGCCCACACCGTCGCAATCAAGGTGCTCGCAGAAACGACGCCCCGAAAGATTTTCGTGCATGAAGTTGAGATCTGGAAGAAGCTCTATCATCCAAATGTCATCGAGCTACTTGGTGCATCTAGTGCAAGCGGGGAACCGCCGTGGTTCTTGGTGGGCACTCTTTTTGTGATCTGAGCCTGGAGTTCCTAAGTTGATCTGGCACGAACAGGTTAGCAAGTATTATCCGCGAGGCAGCCTCGTGAAATACTTGAAAGGCCTGAGCGACGCAGAAGCCGCAAGAGTTGATTCACTGAGAATGATTCATGAAATTTCGAAGGGCATGGCTTATCTTCACAGGGAGGGCGTACTGCACGGCGATCTCAAGGTACAAAGTTCCTTGACCGTGGCTGATGTTGCCGAAACTGATGTATATCCAGGCGGCGAACATACTTGTCGACGATGATACGCGCTGCGTCATCTCTGACTTTGGCCAAAGCGAATTGAAGTCTGAAGTGTACCGCATCAGTCACGCGCCACTCCCTCGTAGGTTCCATTCTCGCCGTATGTTTGTACGATTGACCCACTTATTTCCAGACGGAACCTTACGCTGGCAAGCGCCTGAACTTATGCAAGGTGCACAGGTGCTGACACCTGAAATGGATGTTTATGCATTTGCAATTTGCTGTGTCGAAATTTTGACGAAGGGAGCGCTCCCTTGGCCACTTATGGATGATGATGCTGTGCGGCATTTTGTGTTGGGTGAGTAACTTTCTTACTGTGCGTGTCGCCCTTTCCTTATAACACTCGCCTAATGAACAGTTGAGAATATGAGGCCATCGCTTCCGCCATCACCTCTCGCCAACAGCCCGCTCATGGATATCATTCGCTCGTGCTGGGATCGCATTCCTTCCACCCGGCTATCGTTCGAAAAAATTGCGCGGGACATCAAGAAGCAGCGTACTGAGCGAAGCGCACAGGACATAAGCACGCCAGCCGGTGACTCACCGAAACCTCCACCAATCCTTACCCAGTGGACCACATGCCACCCTCATCGTTCACCTGACATCCTACCACGACCACTGCCAGATGGTGCGCCACCTCCCGCATCTCTGGACTCGACCACTCTCACGCATGGTTCACACTTCATGGCGGAGAGTGGGTATACGGGATCTGCACTGGGATTGGACATTGGAAATGGTAGAGCCGGGTCGGTAGGGACAGCGCCAGTAGAAACAGCAAGTGCTGGCCTGCCAGTTGCAGGACCCGAGAGATCCAACTCGATCTCAACGTCAACGGACACTATGACATCCGAGGCAAGCATACATTACCAGAATGTTCTTGCATCAGGCTATCTATCTGCCCTGGACCCGAATGATATGGCCGCAAAATACCGCGACGAGCGCCGTTACAGAATGCTTCTCCAGCACGATTACCACACCATTCGTGCGTATATTACACGTTTTCTGGATTCAACTTATGTAATTAATTCTCACATGAAGTCACCCTCCCGCTCTGGAGGCCATCTCATATTGAACTCGGCGCAGTGGGCTTCCTGTCAAAACCGGATGGTCGTTTTGAGACGCTCTTCAATGCGTACAACCCTGGCGCAACATCAGCGGGGAAGGCAGACGAGCTGCCGATGCTGTCGGGTTACGGCAAGGTTTATCAGGACAGTCAACGGCAGGACAAGCGCAATGCTGCGCTGCGTAGCTTCGATCGTGTCCAGGGGTTGTTATTTTCCTCCGCGTACGTACAATCCTCCCGACACTATCTATCCACAACGGCACTGATTCCTCGACACATGGCATGCACGACCGATAGACAAACTGTCGCTCGTACCCATTCTTTCCAGCTGCGGGCGGGCCACAAGGTAGCATACATATACGCCGAGTCGACGATGTATCGCTACATCACGAACCGGGACGTTCCAAAGAAATGGTTTCAGTCCAACATCGACCACATCATGAAGATCTACGGCGGAGAGCAGCGTCTGACGCGAGAGGACATATTTCTGGGTATGTTTCTGAATACGGTGCTCAGCATCATTGCTCATGCGATGCTGTATCAGTAATCGGGGCGTTGGATGCTCCTGACTATGCGACATTTGTTAGTCACAGCCACCAGGACGGGCAGGTAAGCTCACACCGAGACAATTCGTAGTAACACCGTCGCTAATTGGGCCGCACGTTCCCAGGTCAATTTCAATGTGTTGGCGCCTACGCGCGTCGGACGTCCGTGGGGCCAGTTCACGCTCACGTCTGCAGAGCAACAAATGGACCCTTCAAGTGGGACTGTCCAACAAGAGATGGAGGGCGCTGTCACAGCAAGCAATGTGTCCTTTGTTAAGGGCTCTTCTGAGCCGTGGGACTCGGTGCTACTTGCCCGGCTCCGATTCAAACCTGACATACCTGAACCGACTTCCCTGTGAAGTACACTTTTATTTATTGGACACTACATCCGCACTGTTTTCCAGCAACACAATACGCATGATATACCGAATGTAACTAAAGGACTTGTATTTATCTCGCTGTCACACTAGAATTCGAATGCATGATCTTGACTAGATTTTTGTATTGCCATCAAAACAGGCAGACTTGACCCTCCGTCGGGGTAGGCCGAGTCGGGAACTGACGAATGTTGATTCGCGAGGGTATACATCACGCTCTAAACCCAAGTCGCATCACTGCTCAGGCCTATTCAGTATGTCTTGCGGCGCTGGGCAGACCTGCATGCTTCAGTACCTTCCATCGATTCTTGCTTCCAGGTCTACGGCCCTCCATCATCAAACCGCTGGAGCCTAGAGGGTCGCAGTATATGACTCGGATACTACTCCGTGTCCCGTGACTTTCTTGCCATGTGACTTCTGTTTCCCAATATTTATTCGCTACCACGTGCATAGAGAATTTCAATTGGATACTGTATCGCTATGTTGTTGCAGTGACTGGCTTGTAAAGTACAGTATCGATCGAGTCACCTCCGCCATATGCCAGTTCCGTACAACATCTGCCTTCGTAACCCCTCAAAAGTCCTTCCAGATATTTGTGCCCCACCAGTCACCTAGGCACCGGGTGTTTTTCTGTATGATCGATGCGCGGACATTCGCAGAACGCAATACGAGGTTTGGCATTGGTTGACCTCCAACTAAATCCCTGCCGATCCGAGCGCACATACACGAAAGGTTACCTCCGCATTACGAGTAAAGTATTGTGGCACCCGAACGTGACGTATCATGATGCCAACCTGTCGCCAGCTGGCTAGAATTTTTTCCTCGGCCGTAGTTGTCAAGCATTAGAGTAATTCTCATCTGCCCGCCTTTAGACTCTATTGTGCGTATGTGTACCGCATGCATACCTCATATCAACGACATGACCGAAGCCGAATCGCGATCGGCTTGGATCAGGGAGTGCGGACAGCGGACGTCCTCGGAGTGCTTTGTTCCGAGTATGGCTGATTGTACTGGGTGTTCGTAGTAGTAGTACAAGGTCTGCCACGGTGACACTCTGTTGGCCGGCCGATGCAAAGAGTGCCCCGCCCCTCTGGCCGCGGCCCGCTTGAATATGTCTATTTGTCGACGGCTACATATGATTTGCCAGCGAAGCTTACAGTAATTTAGCACGACATGCTTTCTTGGGTTGCTTCCTGCGATCATGTCTCCTTTGGGTACAGTCATAGAATCATAAAAACGCTTCTTCACGGGACAACCCCGTATTATGTGCCACGGGGGGTGGCCTTACTCGTTCCCAAGAAACCATGCGAAAGGTTTTTACTCACTATTGATGCAATTCCGATATCAAGGTTATGCTCACCCATAAGGTCCCACACATCCGTCCGAGCTCCATCTACTTAGAGTTCAAATCTTCGTAGTGAGATAAGACATACAGACTTTGCCAGGGATACCGAGCATTGCGCGTAGAAGTCAGCACTGTGATTATCCCAATAGCGCACTATTAACGCAGTAATCCCGATCCCGAGGAGACACATCAGTTGCAATTGCTCCGGTAGTTTACTCGGGCCAGCGATCTAGCTCCATTCTTCTTGGCCCCCAACCTTGGGTCCAATTAACGCCTTTCTTTTTTTGGCCGCAAATCGCATGCAGAACATTTCAGTCGAGTGCCGCACAAACCCTTGCGATGAGCCTGGATAGGTAAGTTTGTGGATTCATGACACAACCAAACAATGTCTACCTAAAATTCATGAATAGTAGCTAGGGCTTGTTTGAATCTCTGCTCAGGCCCTCTTGATCTCCGTGGTATGCCGCTTTGAGCGTCCCCCCTACACCAGTCGATCTTATAAGTCGATGTGAGTGGTATATATACCTACCCCACCTTGATTACATTTGACGCAACCGTCAACCGCCATTCGTCTCTCTTGCGCTATGGCCTATCCATCACAAAGTACCCACCATCGATCGCACCTTGATTTCACTACTCATCCCTCCCTCCGTATGTCTTTATACTTCCAAGTTATCGTTCCTCATCCTATCGACAGACATCCGTGACGCGCGGGACGCACACATCATCCTTGAGGCTGTTAGGCTTAACATTCTCCCATTGATCACCAGACGGTTGTCTTCCACGGAGAGAGAACAGCTTTGTTCTGGAAACGTCTTTGTCTGGGAGGAGGCAGAGTTCAAGGGCGGCTTAGAGCGATGGACAGACGGACGGCGTTGGTACGTGTCACTCAAGGGGCGTTCTAAACAGTGGGTTGAGCCCCACCTCTAGGTCTCAAAGTAGAATGCGGGGAGATTATTTATTCTATGAAGAGAAACTCGAAGCGACCCAAGAAGAGCGCGACATCAAGGCCGCAAGACGGTGTGTGCTCTATTGTTTACTTTTTTTTTCTTCGTCTGACCAGAAATGACTGTAGGGCACGCCGCGCCCTCGACCCACTCTCTGTGCCTCCCCTGACCAATCGGCGGCAAGATCGCCCCTCAAAGCCAAATGGGCTTACGAAACAGACATTCTCAACGCAGGTGTACTTGCCCGGCGCCAACGCACCACGAAAATGGCACATCGTTGCCTATTTCTCGGTATAGTAGATCCACAAGTTTATGACTTTTCACCCACGCTCAGGCTATTTTCTGTCGCCAGGGTAATGATTACACGCGGTTGCAGACGATCGATGACATCGAGCAGTTGCGCAATATTCGCGTCCCTCACGGCATCTACGTTTCTAGCAAAGGCTCTTATAAGCGAGCGGATACCTTCCCTTGCGAGCCAGATGACGACGAGAGTGTCTACTCGAGTCACCGACTATCGCCCCCCGGCCGTTCGGGATCCTCGCAGTCACCAGTGATGTTGGTTCCAGCCCAGGCATATGTGCGAGGCGCACAATTTGTGGCAACCCGTCCGGGGTCGCCTCTTTCGGGAAATCTTCCCCGTCTATCCTCCGTCGTTGGCCATGCCCCGCCGCTACCTGCAGGATTGCCAGGATCGCCAAATACGAGGCCTTACGCGCCCCGATCAGCTGAGGATAGCCGCGTGTTGAATGCATTCCGCCTCGCACTGTAATTTCGCGCCATGTGTGCGGCTTACTCTAAAAATAGGAGGGGAATAGATGAGGGTAGACCGCTTCGCGCAGAGGCTGAGACAGCACGCGGTCGAAGCCATGATTTAAGCGCTGGTTTTGGTGTCTCACCCTTGTTTTAGGGTTTGGTCCTCCATTAGCAACTACATACATATCTTCATGCTATACATCATACCACGTGGCAGTAGCTCACCCGCAGGTCGGGAGATAGATAATATACACGTTTCCATGTGGTGCGTCGCTGCAGCTGTACAAAGTGCAGAGGAGCGGGGCTTGCTTGAGCGATGCGATGGACAAGCCAGCCATTCGGCGAAATTTTGTGCTCTACGCGTTGGAACTCCGATTTTCCGGCAATCACCCGAATGTAGTGATTTTCGTGGTTTCGCTAAGGTACTGCCACACATGCGCGCACTGGCCATCAGTGGACCCAAGACCGATGTTGGGGGAACAAGGAATGGCTGCATCTCTTCCCCAAGGATATATTCTACGTCGAGGGGAGCAACGTCGGCTCTCATAGGCGGTCTCCTTCGTGGTTGATGACCTGGCAGCTCGGAGATAATCTCGCGATTTCATCGGTCCTCGTAGTGCGCCCGAGAAAAAAAAAAGAGTAAGAGAGTTCGTTGGTCCCGAAATATTTACCTATCATCGGGGGATAGAGAAGTTCGAATTTAACGAGGTTTGACTCTTTGGACCAGCTAACAATTTAGGTCCTAGTAGCCTGTATAGGTAAGGTTGGCTAGGCAACGGTACCTGTAGTTGGTTCATATATATGGACATCACAGCCAAGTAAACGACCAGGCTACAAGTCCTTCAAATAACCCGCGGGCTTCGATGACGACGAGTGTGTGCAGCAAAGGCACGCGGAATTAAAGCCCAGATATCCGGAGCACTCTTGCATGTCGGGAGCTACCTGCAGTTGAGGCGAAGGGTCGGAGCGGCTAGCGCCTATCAACCATGCGACCACCCCGTTCCGCGGGCATGTCAAAGGTCGAAACACGTACTGTACTGTACTGTACAGTAGCTCTCGCCGTGAGCCCAATACACCGATGGGGAAATGAAAGAAAAGAGTTTGTGGGGGGAATTCGTCGCGATGCTCGAATGGTTTTCCTCGTCCGGGTTCACAGACGCGCTCGACGTTCACCAATTCTGGCGCCTAAGATTCCACAGCATAGTGCCGAAAAGAGTTGTGACGAACAATAATGATCATGTCCAAAAGCGGGACCATTTTGAACTAACAGGACTCCAACGGGTCGGAGTCATGGAGAGAAGTACAACACAACTTAAACAGAGTAGGTTGCCTAGCTACTTCAAAGTTCAAGGGGGAGAAGAGGAGATCGGGAGCACCACCGAAGATGGGCTCAATCGCTGGAAGAGATTGTACATGCCCGACTCCGGATAAACATCATTCTTGCCCCATGAGTGCGCCATGAGACATGTTTACGTAGCATATTTTCACCGGATCCATGGAATAAACGAGAATATTTCTTGACAACACTTGCAAGCCACGGACCGAAGCCAGTGCGCGTTCCGCTAATTGTAGGCTGAAAAACGAGACGAAGTGCATTCTTCCCAGCTAAGCATAGCGCATCTCAACGGGACGTAGCCTCCTGATTGACTTCCTTGTTTTTGAACTTGTCCTTACAAAAATAAGACGACGTTACCCAAAAATGCTAAAGAGTAGTGAATGTGAACACTGATTCTGACAGGAAACGAACTTCGTGACCATCGATGAGACTCAATCGGATCGATCGGGTTTCATTTTCGGAATCCGTCAAACTTGCCCACGGTCACGTTTCATAGCGCGGGATGATGGCACACAGGTTTGCTTATGAATGACAAGTTGATGTCCGAGCCTTCGGCACGGGTTGCTTGCAAGCTCGCAACCCTACTTTAAGCCCGAACATCAACCTGTGGTCATTTATGAATTGTTGTGTCTATCTGCACCATCAGCACCATCATAAATTGATGTCAGGGCATTCAACAACTGTACAGGAGAGTATAGATAAGGCACCAGCAGGCATGATGCAAGTTGTTCATGTAGAAGCCTAGTTTTAGGAGCAAATTGTATTAAATGACTCGATGCGCAAGTTGTGCCAAGACAACGAACTTCATATTGCCGTCGTCCGATAATGTGGCAGGAAGCTACTCTGGATGCATCCGCCTGGGCCGGATAATACCGATCGGTGGTAGTGGCGCGTACGTGGGAAACGGACTTCCCTTTACGGTAAACACCGGGCCAATCACAGAAGTGCCTCGTGTGGACAAAAAAAGAAGTGGGCAAAAATGGCGCAATTCGGTCAGCCTAACTCTGCCCCGTTCAAATCGGCCAGCGATCATTCCTCGGCTCTTCTCCTCTGCACTCCCCTCCCTGCCTGCTGCTCATTATGAGATGATACATTACCAGACATTGGTGGCATCGACGACGCCGTTACTCCTATGAGCATATGTGCAGCCAGTCCACTCTCATGTCCACCGCCTGTAGATGCTCTATCAACATAAATCTCCGCTTTGTTTGCGATGCCAGTTCTTATGGTCTATGTGTTCTAGATGACTCTCCTGCGTAACTCTGAACTGTCTCGTCTCTCTATATCTGGTTTGCTTTCATGATCCTAGCCTTGAGGTCGTAGATAATCGGCGATCTCGTTCTTCAGCCAATGGATGTGTTTTGGTTTTGCTTGACGAAGGATTGAGCGGGGGAATGCGAGAGCGTAGTCCTCATGAAACTGGAACCTGCTCTCCCTCTCAAGATCTCCAGCACTGAAGTCAGCACTATCTAGTTGCGCAATACCTCTCAACAATGGTCCATTTTTATGCACTAGTACTGCCGCCTTGCCACCGTTTTTGAACTAATGGCCGACGTGGCAGCGAGGACCAGCGGACGCGGTGCAAGATGGCATGGGCATAGGAAGTAAGATAAGGGGTTCTTCTGGCGCCTCAGGCTCGCAGACCTGGCGCGTCTCCCTGGCCACGTGAGTGACAGCTTCCTGTTTAGATATAAACAAGTACAAATAATGCAATGACAGCCCCAGTGTCGAGCCACCACGATCCATCAGGAGCAACCACACCCACGATGCATTTCATCGCACGACTATCTCTACTCACGTTTTTTATTGCGAGATCTCTCGCCCACGATAATGGCATGGTCATGAACATGGACCAGGGAATGTCCATGAATATGGGCAACATGATAATGTACCTTCACTACACCGTAGGCGATAACCTCTTGTTTGTCGGTTGGACACCCAGATCTGTGGGCGCAATGGTTGGGACGTGTATCGGGATTTTCTTGCTCGCGGTCGCTGAGCGATGGTTAGCAATGATGCGGGCAGTCATGGAGGCACACTGGCGCACGCGGTTCGACATTCGTCTCTTTATCTCATGCTCTGCTTATGCAGTGTTTATGCAGTGCCCAGATTGCTCTCGCAAACAATCTCAATACCTCTATTGTGGCGACGTCTGAGGAGCGTAACAAACCGGTGTTGCAGGCCGCACAGCCTCAGCGTGACTCACAAAGCCACTGGGCGCTTCCTCTTATTCTTGCATACGACGTCCCACGTGGTATTATGCAAGTCGTCATCGCTAGTATCAACATCCTTTTCATGCTCACCGTGATGTGGGTCGTCTCTCGTGTTTGTTCCCATGTCGACTAACCCCCCCCCCTTGACGTCCCAGGACGTTCCAGATCGGGTTCATCCTCGCGATTGTCATTGGCCTCGGAGTAGGAGAGGCCCTTTTTGGGAGATACAGCCCCCGGTTGGGCCATCTACATTGAATGAGAGGCCTCCGTGGCTTGTAGCTGCGCATTGTACTGTACATACGCGGTAGAATTTCAATCCGTCGGCCTTGCTTGCCGCGCCTTTGTCGGTGCCATATCCTACTACAGTTCCATGAGTATATAAGACATCCGCACCGAGCCTTTATCTCTACACCATCACACTTCGCCACACGTTCAGTAACATCGACTCCTCGCACCGTCAAAGAGCATCATGTCTGCCATGTGGATCCCTGCCTACACACCTGCCTACTCCCCAGCTTTCATCATCCCGACTACCCCAGCGACGACTACTTATATAATTCATGCTCCTCTCCCGTCTCCCCCTCCTCCCCCTCCACCCCCGTCGCCGCAATTGTGCGTGCATTTTCTGGTGGCCGAGGCGTGTGTCCTGTTTCTCCGAAATTTCGTCGTCCCCTGACGTAGTGTCTTGTAGCCCCCCGTCACCAGCGCAGTTTCAGCTTGGTTGGTCATTCTCAAATAAACCGCGCAAGAGTCTACTCCGGCGCCTCTTTCGGCGCCAGCCATATACCTGTTCTTTGTGCTCATTTGCGAAGTGCTCATTTGCAAAGTGAAACGTACTCTTTGCTCTCGATCAATGTTTGACTTCTATCTGTTCTCTCGTCTCTGCGCCTCTCTTAGCATGACGTAAATATCTTAGTCCACTTGTTGAATCGCTTCCATGTTATCATACGGACAGAACTAGGCTTTTCTAATGGACTGATTATGGCAAAAGTGGTGAAAAACTTTTTCACAGCCACCAGTATTTGTTCCGAACAAATACGGTTACCATTTCTGAGGCTTCTTCCGACTTGCCAAGATACTGATAACAACCAACCTGTAACTGAAGCCCCATAGTACGCAATCTTAAGAGTTGAAGGGCTTCAAGTAATTTCTGGGACTATGTCTGGTACACCCCCAGTAATTCCGTCACAGTTTCAAATCTATGAGTGCGTAGGCGATCACTTCGTTTGCTTTTTGTTTGCTCAGCGTCACGAATGAAATCCTCAGCTCGTATGTGGAGGACCCCAAGTGGCAGCGCCTGTACACAGAAATTTGGGCGGGGTGCTTGGGCCTCACTGTTGTGCTTTCCCTGCCCACGCTCTTTCGGGCCCTCCGTGCAGGAAGAGTATTTGCCGATATTTTTGGCGTGTGGGAAGGGCGCGGCTATATGCCTGCACCCACGGCCCACGGGAGGGAGGTAGCTCCAGCCCAGAAGCACAGCCGGACGCTCGGCTTCCTCAGCTCATTTCGTTCCCTGCTGTTGTGGTCGCCTCTTGGAGTCGAGCTTAATCTGGGACAGAGTACGTTGTCGGGACTCCAATGTCTTTTCATTGGTATTAAAGACTAGCAATCAGTTATCGTCGTAGTGCTTTACTTTATCGTCATCATCATCTGTATCGTGACGCATGCACCTCTCATAGACAACCCTAATCGCGCAGGCAAGTTTCCGGTTGGCGCATTTTTGTGGCACATGCTCAACCTTCTACACAGGCTTCTTGGCACTCGCTCAGCTCCCCGTCGTCTTTCTCTTTGCGGCGAAGAACTCGCTACTTCCACTTCTTTTAGGGCCGGGCAATGGCTACGAAAAGCTCAACTACATTCATCGCTGGTCCGGTCGTGGCATGTTCCTCGGTGCGGTCATCCATGGTTCCCTATGGATCCGTAACCACATCCAGTACAACCTGCCTATCTTGGGTCCACAAAAGGAAACCTCTGGCGTTGCCGCATTAACATTGTTCTGTATAATCGTACTTTCCTCGCTCCGACCTGTTCGTATCTACCTACGACAGATCTTCTTTTATATGCAGTGGGTACTTTTATTTATGAGTGTCCTGAGACGCGCTGACATTAGTGTGGACTTAGCACCCTGACGACCGTATCTTTCTTCGTAACGATATGTTACCATACGCCATACGCTCGACCATGGATCTATCCGCCCTTGGCATTTTACGGCCTCGATTTACTCATGCGGCTTTTCCGCTACCGCGTCAAAGATGCCTTCTTGACACCCATGAGGGATATGACCATCGTAGGCCCCCGAATCCCCTCTCCCAGGGTCTTCTCAATGACACATTCGTAGATTCACATAGACGACTGCGATGGCGGTTGGGAGGCAGGTCAACACGTCCGGCTTCGCATCTTCTTCGAGGGACGCGTGTTCGAGTCACACCCGCTTACCATCACTAATGCGCCAGCCTCCATATCCTGCGTGGCTAGTCACTCCATTGTTCTCGGCGCCCGTGTGGCAGGTGATTGGACCCGAGCATTAAGTAGATATGCGTCTGGAGAACAAGAACGCATCGCTAGCAAGAGCGGAGAAAAGATGGACGCCGTCCGGGTACCCGTCCACGTCATGATAGATGGGCCGTACGGCGGGTGCAGGTTGGATCTGGGCGATTACGAGGACGTGCTTCTTGTTTCTGGCGGTGCAGGAGCAACCTTCACACTTGGGCTGCTAGATGACCTTGTTGGGAGGGTTGTGCGCCATCAGCGCGCGCGCGGCGAACGCACGCGGCGCGTCGAATTTGCTTGGGCTATCCGTTCCGTTGGCGAGCTAATTTTTTTTCTTTTTCTTTTTCCTACGCCGCTCAACGACGTCACATCTCTAGATTTCGTCCAATGGTTTGCGCCCATGCTTATAGACATTGCGGACACGGCAGCGGATTCATCGCTTGACCTTCACATCTCCATCTTTGTGACGTGTCTGTGCGATCTCGAGGCTGCTCCGTCGATACCGAACTCCATTGTCACGAGTATGCGGCCAGATGTGCACAACCTCCTTGTGCGTATCCTTTCTCCCACTCCGGTGGTGGATAGCCTGGAGGACGAGAGCAGGAAAAGTGTAGAACACGTCGTTGGCCAGGGTGGTGTGGGAGTGTGTGCCAGCGGACCGGAAAGCCTGACGCGCGAAGCGGCTAACGCCGTAGCAAGACTGGCGCCCGTGCATGCGAGGCACGTTGGTGGGATTGCACTCCATACGGAGGTATTTTCCTTATAGTGAGATCATCGGCGACTCGTCATTGTAGGGCTGGCTGTACTGGAAGTTTCTGTGTGTTCAACATATCATGGGTGGGATTTCCTTTGGCGGTCTCTATGGTGGTGTCACAGGGTGCGTCAATGACACTCATCAGCAAGCCGCCAAAGTGTCCTTACCCTTATTACTCCCATAAGAACACAAGGGATAAATTAGGGCACTTAAGTCAGTCAAGTATACCAGTAGTAGGGTCGTTTTATTGATGCAGTGGGGCACTGAATGCAACAAGATACATTCCAGTCACAAAAAAATGCCGTAACATTATCCGGCCCTGCGCAAATAAATCAGAAGCCTAACCCAGCTGCTGTTCTGGCTTTCGTGGACGTGAATATCCACTACAGTGCCGTCAATGCGCATGAATAGAGAGCTGCATCTAGTATATTGTTGAGACCGGAATACTGTCGATGGATTGTGAATCTAGAGACGTTTTCATGGAACAATACCTTTGTCTATACTTGGCATTTTTCATGAGCTGCCCGTCATTCTTCCTCGAGCTGTTTAGCTAATCTGAGATCCTAAGATTGGGATTGTTAGAGCCTTGGAGGGGACTACTTCGGACAAATACAAACTAGGAACGCATTACACACGGAGCGAACTTGCTTCTCTGAAGTATCCGTGGGCCATAGTTGTAGAAGACGAAGGGCATTGGGGTCAGAAGGAGAGCAACGCCACCGATGAGCGTAGACGCCCAATTCACGCCCATCCCCTCGAACATCTTGTAAGGCGAGACATGCCGTTACGCTCGGAATGACTCGGAGGTGCTTCGGAGCGCCCGTGACACCTAATCCGTTCCCCTCCAGATGCATCCTAGCTCATCATACATCGCCGCTTTCTCTGACAAGCCAAATTCGTTCCCTACACTACCATCATTATTTCCCCTTCTTGTTTGTGCCTCAGTCGTAATACCATTGAACGCCCTGGTATATAAGCTACAGTAGAAGCCCTGTTGAAGGGCAGTGAAGCAAAGCTATAACCGTATAGGACTTCCTCCTCGTTAAGCAAAACGTGTCGGCGTGAATCCCTTTCCCCCTGTCTCTCTCTCTTTTTTTATCTGTGCTCCTGTCCCATTTTCTCGAACTCGCGCGTGCGTTAGACGTACGCACTTCAATCTGGACCGTGAAAAGCGGGGATGCGGCGCCTACGGCAGAGCAGACTGTCATGTTGCAGCAAACGCGGACGCAGAATACATTAAGTATGTGTCGACAAGGTAACTCTGCTCTCCCGGAACCTATCAGCGCTGCATTGAAACAGGAGAAAGTGTGACGTACCAGGCAAGACATGAAAATGAGCGCGATACTCGTCCCGAGAGTGATGGTGCTCAGAGCCTGCATGTACCACGGCACGCTCTAGTAATTGCCAGTCCAACCGAGCTAAAAAATAAATTGGAAACCACTAGTAGTGGCTCACCAAACATGGCGGAGTACAGTCGCATTTCCGGGGCGGGGAGCCATGCCAATCTTTCATAAGTCACGGATATGCGAGGAACCAGGTATTGATTAACGTAGCAATCGTTGGGCCGATTCCCACGCACGAAGACGAGTCCTTCGTGAGGTATAAAACGATGAATGGCGGATGAAGATAATCGGGAGAGCCTTGAACACTACAACACGTCATTGTCAATATCATCTGAGTAGCTCAAAATGCTGGGGGTAAATGTGTAGTCACTGGCATAGATACCATAGACAACAGAAATGTATTTGGTAATGACCAGCAGTATGAGTTCCGAGTCCACAAGGAGTATTTTGAATGGACGCAGGAAGGTACGGTTGAGTAACTCGCTAATAGTCTACTCAACATTTTCACTTTCTGCATAAAAATCCCAATTCTTCTCCGGATCGAGGGCGCGCAAATGCCTATATTTTGCATTAACTACGTACTTTAGAGATAAAAATGTGTCGCACCTTTTTCAAAAGTAGAACCGGCGCGTACATTTCTGAGGGGCGGAATACCGAAAGGAGTGCAAGAACCTGCAAAGATCACCGGGATCCAGAATACCCACACCCCAGGTGACTAAAGGTGACACTAGAGGAACATCTGCGGACATGCCGCGCCCCGTAAGACTTGCTAACCACCAATCACTGGTCCAAGCACTGGCTCCAGGAATACACTCGTTGCGAACACGCTTGTCGCAATGCTGCAATTTACAGGGTTCCATATATCAGCGATGAGGCCACCGCTGTTTGTCAATGGCGCGCGCGCGAAGAATATCGTGTGAAGTGAAAGCGAGGAGATGAGAACAGGATAAGCTCGGACCCCGGACTCCAAAACACTCGGCCAAAGACGTAACCAACTACTGTAGGAACATAAACGTGACGACGTACGGCGAAGGGAAGGATCTGGCTCAACGCTGGGGTTTCGGCCATCCCGTGACACCGCTCATCGTCAAAGGGTGGCCGAATTTTCAAATGTACTCGCAAAAACGTCATCGAATAACAAGTGTCAGAGGACTGCAGGAACGGGTAAGCGAGCCACGGCGCTACTTGGCGGAAGGATGCTTAACTCCAAGTGATATAGGGTCTTCAAGTCAACCATAAGGACGTAGACAGACGCGATGGGCCACTTGTAGTTGTACGGCTGGTTTTGGATCGTCGGGTGACACGACTGGGACACAAAGGTCAGCAAAGACATCATGCTGGTGTCCTGGGATCTCTCTGGATGTAATTATCAGCCATACTCGGAGAGTGCGTGCCAGTGCGTGCGAGAATGAATGTACTGACTGGACGGTCTAGACCGTCCGGCCGGCCGGCGACTCGGAGTCAAACTTGCGAGTCGGCCATGCGGGGCAGCCACTTTGCAATACAGTATCTCCACAACTCATGAATGTTTACATCCTGGGTAAAACGCAAGGCTAGACTAGGCACCCTTCTCCAAAGCAATGGTGATGAGGATGAAGATGGCCTCGCGCTTGATCGAATTCTTCATGGGCAGTCGGTCATCGCCAAAACGGGTGTGTAAGCCACTTTGCGCCAGTTGGTCACTTTTGACTCGGAGCAGCCAAGACCGCAGAGGTGGACAGGCTGCGATTCACCGACAAAGATCTTGCCGTCGTCGGGACATTAGAATATGGTCAATTCTCTGTCGTGCGTTACAACTGACTTCTCTCTGTGTGTGTCACGGTAAATACGGACTCAAAATCATCGTATCTCAGATTGACGTCGTCAGTTGCAATATCAACGGGTGCGTATACGTCCGCAAGTCGGTTGAAAAACGCTTTGCATATAAGACTCGTGAGGTGAGTGTTGAATGCGCCACTCATACAGTACCACCCATGCACATTCCATTTATTTATTTAGCAATGCAACCCCCAAGTGGAGCGAGAGATACTTCTTCGCGCTCTTCGCACCGACTCGGTCTGGGCCCCGCATCTCCTATGTGCTTTCCAAACGGGCACGCATCTCAATCTCGTTATGGACTACGTAGAGGGCGGCACCCTTTGGGATGTCCTCGAGTCAAATCCCCTTGAGCGGATTCATGAAGATGACCTGCGTTGGTGGCTTCCGCAGGTGATCAGCGCTGTCGCGTGGTGCCATTCGCAAGGTTTTGTACACCGGCATGTCCCATTATTCGCATTGTTTTTGCAACCGATGCTCATAAAGATATTTGCAGTGATGTGAAACCACACAATTTCGTACTTAATCGTACCGCACATGTCCGGCTTATTGACTTTGGTTCTGCCGCACCGCTGGTTCCCGGCTCGCGCGTTGTACCTCTAGAGCACTGTCGTGTCCCTTGCGGCACGTGCGATTATATCTCTCCCGAGATCCTTCAAGCGCATGAAGCAGCGCTCGTTGCAATTGAGATGTCTGATGAGGAGGCTGATAGGAGAGAAGACACGGGGGAAGACGGTTACGGGGTTGAAACCGACTGGTGGAGCACCGGCGCCATGATATACGAGATGATCTACGGCGTCGCCCCCTTCTTCGCGCGCGACATCCGATCAACGTACCTCAAAATTGTCGACTTCAGGAAAAGTCTTAACTTGCACACGAACGTGTGTGTCTCCACTGAACTTCGAGATCTGCTGATACAGTACGTTGGGATGAGTCGGTAGCCCGTAGGACCCGTGTGATCCTCCCTCCTGCAGTTTACTTACAGACGCAGAAGTACGTCTCGGCCGCAATGGGACAAAGGAGGTTATGCAGCACCCTTTTTTCGATGGGACTGTATGGGAAAAACTCCACTCGGGTATGTATGGAATGGAAGCTGTCAAAATTCTTCGATTCAGCATAGCTCACGTGGGCATCCATCCAATCAGAACGCCATCCTGCCACTCTTCACCTTCCCCTCTTCACTTACAACCAAGATCTAGATCTCGTGGGGCCACCTGGGCCTGGGCCTCAGCCAAGTCAGGAGGAGCTATCTCCATCATCGGCAACTCCATTCGCCTTTTCCGCTCTCTTTCAGCCATCCCAAGACGGAGACGGTACCTCTCCAGGGCTCTCCGTACTCCGTACTCCCTCCCGTCCCATTCTTCGCGAGGAGGCCGAGTCCTTTTTCATCGGTTTTTCATGGGGACCCACCGCTAACGCATTCTCCGATACTCCCGCTACCAGAGCTATCCCCGCGTCCGTGCTCGCGTACCCCACTCCAGATCGGACTCCTGCTGCGGTCACTACAGAGCTTGCTACGCCGATGCGCCGGATCGGGTCCCTTTCATGCGCGAGCACGCTGCGACGCACGCGCACGGCGCCGCGTCGTGCCGTCTCTGACCGCGAAGCCATGCGGCAGCTAGTCGACTGCATCGGGTTGAGCGCCCGTAAGAAGGTTCTCGCGGCGGGCCGCACGCCGCGCAGCGCGCTGGTCTCAGCAAAACCAAAGACGCTCCGATTCGCGACGTATTCGCCCGCGCCTTTGGACTTCGCCCACGCCATGCATGGCGACAGCACCAGCGCTAGCATAGGGCACAACGGCAATTCAGGCAACGTAGACGGTATGGTGTTCGCCTTGACGGACGCCGGTGAAGACGAAAGTGACGGCGCAAGCGCCAACGACGCGCCCCCGAGCCCCAGCCCCAGCCCACGCCCTGGTTCGGCGATGTCGATGCTGTCGCGCAGGAGCGCGACGCCTACAGCCTCGTTGCTGCTACACCCTCCACTTCCGAAGGTCACGCACGAGACGCCTACAGCGCGGCGCGATGGGGCTACTACGCTAGCTCGATCCTCATTCCCGCCTCTTACTCTTACCAATTCGCCTACAGGTGATGAGCACACGTTAGGCGCGCTGGAGGAACGTCACCGTGCGCTGATGGGCGAGATTGCGAGCATCGAGGGCAGAGTCAGCGCTATAAAGAGACGAGCTCGTTAGGTGTTCATACCACGCATTCTGTATATATTTATCGGGCTCGATTTACCACGCCAGGGTTTTCGGTGTCTAATCAGTGGGATTGAATCTGGTAACAAGGTAATGTAAGGAGACGGTTCTATGAGAGCTCTCAAGTGTTCGTAATATTAGAAGCAGCGAGTTATATAATCATGGAATCGTTAACGTCGTGATGGGTCATAATGGGTAAGGGCACAAAAATGATACAATAGTTAGAGATACGTCTGTAAAGGAAGCCGCAAGGGGACACGGCACACGTTGGCTGCGAGCCTCTTGGTATCTAGGAGGTGGTGGAGTTTTACATATCAACGCCTTAAGATGCTGTAAAGGAGATTCGCGATTACACTCCCGATGGCCCGGGACAGTGCGTCAGGTGCGGAACTTGAAGTTGAGAGAGCTGTGGCGAGTTAGGAGGCAACGGGGTCGACAGTTGTTGTGGCGTTAATATCACGTTGACAGTGAGGCTAGCAGAGGAAGGAGGTGCCTGTGCCTTGTGGGATGGTACCATAAACCTCAAAGCATTGGTCGAGTAGCCGGGAACAACCGCGTTATCGGGTGGCGGTTGGGGAGGTTGGGGAGAAGGTGGGCGACGATCCGGCGACCCCCTTGGGGTAGGATGGATAGGATGCCCAACGACTGGAGAAGGCACCTGCGGGGGAGACTGGGTGACTATATAGTAGTTATTAGTAGTCGGGGGCGCAATCGCAGAAGTTTGTATCACGGGGGATGGTACAGGCACTGGCACTGGGGTGGGAACTGGTACGGGAACCGGAACTTGGTAAACTGTAGGGGGCGAGGTGATGGCAATAGTAGGCTGAGTCTGCC
>QLOZ01006487.1:0-13310 GCA_003314065.1 Lactarius sp. MG50 | reverse complement strand
GACAGGTAAGATGACAATGACCCTTACTCATACCCATAATCCATGTGGGTGTACCAAACCCATGCAGATGCCTAGTGCCAGTGAGAAGTAGTATTCTGGATCCTTTTTTTCTTTTTTTCAAACACTGCTGACGGAGAAACATAGGTCGCATATCAGATCCCGAGAAAAAGGCCACCACCAGTCCTGCAGTAAAGTAGTGGGGGCCAACCGCGCACAGCGTGCGTGTGTACCCCGTCGTGGTGTTCCGTGTGGAAAAGGAGCCTGACAGAGAAGAAGATTCCGGCGCTCCGGTGCCAGTGCGGGGTTCCTCATCTCGAACTAGTACCGCAGATAGCGTCCGGAAGTAGCAGCGTGGCAAGAAAAGGCAGCCATGCTGGGGTCGACGCGTGTTTTAAATGACCTGCAGTAAGGTGGTGGGGACCAACAAAGCTCAAGCCTTCCAAAGAGCAGGTGGTTGGATAGTGGAGAGCAACTTCAGCACAGAGTCAACACTACAACGTGCGACAAGTCGTGACAATAATGCGTGATTTTTCGTGACCGCCAACTGGGTATGTCGTTCTCTCTGCTACTGGCCACTAGTCGCTGCTGTGCATATATATCTTCTTAGTAACTCATCATCTATTACATGCCACCACGACCGTCAATTGTCCCCATCTCTGTCCCACCACCTGCCCCTGACTCCCCGCGTTCTGCGCAGTCTGTCCCACCGACTGGAATCCAAGGCGATCTTGAGCAGGACCTGATAGGACTGGCAAACGCGTTATACAATCTCGGTACTGCAGTCGTGAATGATTCAACCAAAGACCCAGGAACAGGCAAACAGGTCGGAATACGTGTGTGAGTTCTTGCTTTGGTCCCTCTACCTCCCCGCACGCGTTTCTCAGTGCGTTGACTTGACGTAGGAATGAAGTGGTGAAATACTTGGCTGGGCTCGATGACATGGCGCCGCATCTTACGACACATGTACCAATGCAAATACTCACTGACATCGACAACGGGCGCAATCCAATGCACTTGACTAAAGATCGGCTTGAAAGAGCAGCTACCGAGAATCAATTTATGAACGGGAAAATTCAAGCGATTGAGGTAAGTTCTGGGCTTGGCATTTGATGGAGCCTTGACGAGAACCCGCCTGGGATTGCAGAGCTACCGGAAACTGCTGGACGCGGCGCTAGTACAGACATTCCCCGATCTCGTGGAAGCGCTGCCGTGTGCGAGTACGTTGCGTTCACAACCACCAGCTAGCCGGTCGGCTGAATGTACATCCTTAACTAATGGAGAGCATCGGCCCTGAGCCCGCGTTGCTATGGCAGGCCTTGTTCTCTACACGGGTAAAAAAGTAATATGCCATCTGGAATTTCCCGCACATGGGTAGCATGGAAAGAATATACTGTATTACTGTAATACATTATGTCGAATAATACGGAGTGCTAGCATACTAAACTGTGTAAGTTGTCTGGACAGTAAGAATGTGTGACAGCAGCTGAGTCCGAGTCAGGCCAGGCAGCAGCCCGAGATGTGGCCGGGCCGCGGTCGCGGTTGTGGCCCATCATTCCATCATTTGCTGTGGAGTGGAGAGAAAGGTTTCATGCATTGTCTCTTGTCCTCAGCCGAGCACTTTATAATACCACTACTGAGCTCAGGACGATAACTATGGCTGATCTTCTAGTGTCCTACAATGCCCTCACCGCCTCCTCATCAAGGCTTGATGTTTCCAAGGTGCTCAATGCAGTCATAACTGGTGCGTTACTCAATTATCCTCACCTTCTAGCGCCCCGCCCTGACCTTCATGATGCAGCCTTCTTCATTGATGACCCAAGTCGCGAGGCTCTCGTGATTGCTCTTTTATCAGATATCGGGTCCTGCAGACCTGGTAGCACGAGTGGCAGGCTTCATCACTCAGGTACTTACTCATGCTCATCGCTTTCGCGCTTTGTTTTCGACGGAACCTTTTCCAGATGCTCACCTCGCTCTCTCGGCTATCAAGGCACTTGGTCGCCAGCCGTCCGGGTCGTCTGTGATAGCGTCTGCTAGCAATCTATCTACTCTCCTTGCGGTATCCAAGTCTTTCAAAGATAGCAACTTAGAGGCCTCACTGGAGGCCCTTCGCTGTATTGCTAACGCTCTCCTTCTCATCGAAAGCGCGCGTGCCACTCTCGTTGGTGATGCTGTTGGCGGCGGGGAATATGCTATCCTTCTCCTTGAGGTTAGTTGACTTGGTCGAAGACTCCTCCCCCGCCCACATATTTACGGTGCTCCAGAAATCATCTTCACCAGATGTCATTTTCATTGCATCACGTATCCTCTTTCTCGCCACCGCGTCTTCTATAACTGCAGGTTCCTTTGTCGTCTCCATCGTTGAGCGGAAACCATCTGGACGCGTACTCTCTCTTGTCGATATAATCACTTTTCGTCTCGAGTCACTCACCACGGCTCTCCTCGGCGGTACAAGAATGGCACGCGAGGCGATGGTAGATCTTTTGAAGTTTGCCTTCAACATCCTCACACACTATCCGAAGGTACACCTCATAGTCCCCTTTGTTCTTTTCAGGCCGACTTAAATCCCTCAGCTCGTCGACTGCGAGAAAATTGACGAGATTGGCAGTAGTAACGATGGTGCCAAGGTTATGGGCGAGTACTGGTCTGATCGGCTCGACGGGTTTGTATAGTGAATCTCTGTCCGCCCTTCCTGCTGATCAGTTTGTTATTTTAGCCTCCTCTCTCCGCTTCTCCGCGCCTTCAACTCCCTCCCACCTAGTTCACCCTCGCCGCTCGCGCCGCCTCTCAACCATGTTATCCATGCGCTCCTCACAATTCCCTACATCAAGAGTTTACAAACAGTATGGCTTCCACCACTTACGCATAGCAGACGTGGTTCCCCTCCCTCGGGTCCTGCCTCTCCCGTAATCCCCAGTGGCGCAAGCCTTCCTTCAGACCCACCACGCGACGGTTCTCGCCACTATGGTGCCTTTGACCGCGCCAAGTCTATGCTCAACGCTGGCCGCCGCTCCCTCTCTCGCTCCTCCTCCCCTGCACGACCACCGACACCGCCAAATCACGATACCCTCCTACATGCGTACGGACTCCTCGAAGTCGCCCTCTCGCATTACTTCCCAGGAACCACCGAGCCGGACGATGCCTCTGTGCGCGCAACCGCCAAAGCTGAGAGCGATAGCACCCTAGACGAGCTACTCGCGCCGCTCGTGATGCTCCTTTGCAAGCTTGTGGTTGGCGACACGGGTGCGCGCGAGCGGATGCGTGAGTGGCTGCTCCCCGCGAATTTAGATCGCACAGTGGCGCTCGAGACTCGCGCCGACACGCTGGGTCGGCTCTTGCGCCTGCTCACGAGCGTATACCACACACGGCTGAACATGATATCGGGTGAATTGCTCTACACAGTGTGCAACCATGATCGTACGTCCTTCCCTCTACACGCTGCAATTAACCTGTCTTTGCCTTTACTGACGCGTCGTACTTGCATTTAGCGACGACGCTCATCTCGCAAGTGGGCTACGGTAACGTCGCTGGCTTCCTTTTTAATAAGGGCATTGTCACTGGGCCTCCGTCCTCCGGAGAAGCTTCGAGCTCCGCGGATTCTCCAGGCGCTCAAATCAATCCTATCACAGGTACTATCCAGGAAGAGCGCGCGGATATTGAAATGACAGAGGAAGAGCGAGAGCAGGAGGCGGAGCGGTTGTTCGTTCTGTTCGATCGACTGGAACGTACAGGTGCTGTGCCACCAGAGGCCAACCCAGTTCGACGTGCTATTCAAAGAAGTTTTGCTCCCTGATACTTACGATGAGAGTTCAGAGACGTCGTGGTTATATGCATGACTGGCTGTCTAGAATTTGTTTTCCTTCGTCATCTCGGTTGACAGTGGTTACCACAACCTTGTTACTATACTATCAAGTCGGGTTCCGAGTCTCGGCATTTCAATGGATGTGATCCCTCGCACTGGAGCACATCAAGATGTGCATTGGTTTGAGTACGAAGAAGCATAATAGAGTTCTGGACTGAGCATGAACATATAGGACATACATGCGCATGCAGACGGAAGCAAATAATGCGAAACCGACCGTGACTATCAGTCGAATGTGATTTTTTTACCCTCAAATTGGGCGATACCACCTGTCCGTGCGCCTCCACCGCGGCCTCGCCCCCGGCCGCCAGGTCCGCCGCGTCCACCTCCACGACCTCCCTACGGACATAGCTAGCGTCAACGAAGCGCAGAGTGAGATACAATATGGTACTCACGCGTCCGCCATCGAAACCACCGCGCCCACCTCCACGACCTCCCTACGGACATAGCTGGCATCAGCGAAGCACAGAGCGGGATACAATACGTTACTCACGCGTCCGCCATCGAAGCCACCGCGCCCACCTCCGCGTCCAAATCCTCGGCCACCGCCTCTCGGACCACCGCGACCGCCACCACTGTCATCGCGTGGCTGTGAGTAGTCCAAGCGCAAATTGCGACCAAGAAGCTCCATGTTCTGAACACCCTGGAACGCCTTTTTGGCCACTTCGGTATCGAAAAACTCGACATAGCCAAATCCTTTGACCTTGCCAGACTCGCGGTCCGTCGGCACGCGCACACTCTTTACATCGCCGTATTCGGCAAACACGTCCCATAGGGACTCCTCGGTCGCGCTCCAGGACAAGTTGCCCACGAAAAGTACTGAACTTGGTGGGCTCGTCTTGTCACCGTACGCAGCGCGACGCGCCTCGTTGGTGTTGGCCGCACCGCCAGGGGCCTTGTTATTTGTGCTGCGGTCCACATGGATTTGGCGCCCGTCGATCTCCTTGCCCGAAAGTTCGAGCGCCTTCTCGACTGACGCGGGCTCGGCGAACTCAACATACGCGAACCCACGGCTCTTGCCAGTGTTGCGGTCCATCTGCACGCGCGCTGCAATGACCTCACCACATCCCTCGAATTCGGACTTGAGCCAATCGCTGTCCATGTTCCATGAAAGGCGGCCAACAAAAACTGTCGTTGACGGCGTTTCCTTCTCTGTGCTGTCATTGATAGGGGCCGCGTCGCCATCGGCAAGCTTCTTTTTTTTAGGTGGTGGGGCTGCCTCTGTCCCTGCTTTGCGCTTGCCTGCCAGTAAATAGAAAACTGTGAGAAGGGCACGACAAAGACAACTATACTCATACCATTTATTGACACCGGAACGGAGGCAGCAGTAGCATCGGCCATCTCAACATCCTCATCCTCTTCACCATCTTCCGACTCAGAATCCGACCCAGAGCCCGAGGCAGACTCTTCACTTTCAGACGAGCTCTCAATTTTGGCCTTTTTCTTGCCAGGCTCGGGATCCGAAGATTCGTCCTCATCAGAATCGGATTCACTCGATTCATCTGCGGTGACAGTAGCCTTGGGCACAGGTTTTGATGGGGGTTTAGACGGAGCCTCATCAGAATCTTCGTCTGAGGACTCCTCACTGGAACTTTCACTGGAACTAGACTCCGGCTTGGCGGCAGCTTTCGCTGGAGAAACCTTGGCGGGAGAAGCCTTTACAGGTGTAGACTTGATTGGAGCAGGCTTTGTGGGGGCAGATGCCCGCGTTCCAGCTTTCGTAGGTACGGGCTTGGTAGAGGCATCTTCCGAAGATTCCTCCTCTGATGATTCCTCGCTAGAGCTGGACTCTGCCGCGGCAGTAACCTTCGCTGCGGGAGCCTTCGCAGGTAGCGCCTTCGCAG
Organism: Lactarius sp. MG50; assembly: GCA_003314065.1. NCBI lineage: Eukaryota > Fungi > Basidiomycota > Agaricomycetes > Russulales > Russulaceae > Lactarius > Lactarius sp. MG50. The sequence goes on along the minus strand of QLOZ01006487.1, from coordinate 7,607 downwards.
GGGCAGGCCCGGATTTCGCGGATTTTGCAGTAGGCGCTTTAATAACTGCTTTAAGAGGTGCAGCTTTGGTGGGTGCGGGCTTAGCCGCAGGTTTTGGTGGTTCCTCATCGGAGTCTTCGCCATCCGAGTCCTCATCGCTGTCGCTGTCGTTCATGGTTTTAGCGGGAGCTCTGGCCGGAACCGCTTTCGAGGGAACCGCCTTCGCCGGGGCCTTGGAAGTCGATTTCGGGCACTCCTCAGAGTCGCTCTCGCTTGACTCGGAAGATGAATCTCCATCGCTCGACTCGGAGGGAGGGCCAGCTTTGGAAGTCGGTGGCTTGGACTGCTACAGAAGAGTCAATCCATTTCTAGCAATAAATATATCGCGATACGCACTTTCCCGTTTGTTAGAGGATGCTTGGTCGCAGGTTTTTCATCTTCAGAAGAAGATTCCGCTGATTCTTCACTAGCTTCATCCTTCTTCTTCTTGACCTTTTTAACACTTTCCCGCTGAGCCTGTCGATATATATATGTATGTATGAGAGAATGCGATGATGATGTTCCAAGATATAGATACGTACCTTAGCAAGGATTTCTTTCGAGGTGATGGGTGCACCATGTTTTGCGCTGGGTATAGTTGCCACAGACTTTTTGGGGTCACCAGCCTTTGTTTTTTTGACGACCTTGGCCTTTATATCGGCCTTCTTTTCGGGTTTGGCCATCGCTGAGGACAGAAGTGATAGTTGGAACCTGAGAGGCTGAGAGTTACTTAAAAATAAATTTGGGTTACGGAAAATGACCGTATTACGTCATCCACGCTCGGAACTGGCCTCCTTACTAGTACGCCGCGTCGTCTAAACAACTGGTCTCACTTCACGTAGCGGAGATGGCAGACCTAGAAGGGAGCTTCGACGTGATAATATTTGGCACAGGTCTCGTAGAATCTATTGCAGCTGCGTGAGTTATACGCCAATATCAAGTGTAACGCTAAAACTCCCCAGCGCACTGTCTAAAGCAGGCGTGAAGGTCGCCCATGTTGATAATAATCCTTATTACGGAGGAGATGAAGCCAGTCTTACCCTCGATGAACTGGCCCGATGGGCTGACAGCCGTTCTGCACCCTCAGAAGATCCTGAAAAGTTGTCTGGTTACCTTGCCGCTCAGCGTGCCAAATTCATTTCCATATCACGATCTCCTGTTGTCCCTGACCACTCTCGTCATTATTCCATCTCCCTTGCACCCTCCCTGATTCCTTCCGTCGGTCCACTTATCTCTTCCCTCATAGCGTCCGGTGTTTCACGCTATGGCGGTTACCGCCTTCTCGAGCGTGTCGGCATCTATTCCAAAGACAGCGGGCTCCAAAACGTTCCCGGAAGCAAAGAGGATGTTTTCAAGTCTTCTCTGAGCCTTATCGACAAACGTAGGCTTATGCGCTTCCTTGTTTTTGCCTCTGGAGAGTTCGAAGGTTCCAGCGAATTGGAAGGTCATGAGCAGACAGCCTTTCCTGAGTTCCTTAAATCGAAGTTCTCTCTTACCCCGATGATGGTCGACGCGATCGTCTATGCCCTCGCATTCTGCTCCTCAACCACAGGTTCGCCTTGTCCATGTTCCTGTTTCTGTACACATAGCGATGACCGGAGCTGATTGCAGACGTGACCCTCGACGCACTAGCCCGCTTGCGTAGCTACCTCCGTTCAGCAGGGCGGTACGGCGCATCGCCTTTCCTTGTCGGGCATTATGGCGGGCTTGGCGAGATTACACAGGGCTTCTGTCGCGTCTCTGCAGTCAACGGCGGCGTGTATATCCTGGATAGGAAGCCCGACGCGGCTTCAGGGGACAAATTTGTGGTCCAGCTGCACGACTTTCCCGATCCTCTCACCGCGGATGTTGTGATTGCTGCTCAGGATCAGCTCCCCGCGTCGCTATGTCCTTCGCTAACACAAGACACGCCTCTTTCTGCTATCGCGCGGTGCATTGCTGTCATTGACAAGCCAATCCCTTTTCCGTCCTCGGAGGAAGGGCTGAGGGAGGGAGGAGCCGAGTCAGCATCGGCTATATCAGAAGGCGAAGACACAGAGTCTACCACACCGTCAGAAGCCCCTGCCGAGGCAACTCCCATCGACACGTCTGTAGTAATCTTTCCGCCAAACTCAGTTAATGGTGGATCATCAACTAAAGCCGCTCAGGCTTTTACCACTGGCGCGGGCACCCTTTCTGCACCTCAGGGAAAATGCGAGCATCCACTTTCCTGTATCGGACGCGTACTGACTCATCGTACCCAGATGTCGTCTACCTCTCAATACCCATTGCAAATGGCGAAGACCCTGAGGCATCGATCGACCCTTACCTCAACACTATCTTATCTCTGGCGAACGTTTCTGAACCGGTTTTCAAGCTTGTATATGTCCAGCACGTTCCTTTGTCACCTTCATCCACATCCGGTATCGACCAGCCACCCATCTTCATATCCCCAGCTCTACCGCCGCACTTAGCCGAGATAGCTGATTCTGCGAGCTCTGCAGCAGAATCACTCTTCTTGCGCGTCATTGACCTTCTGAAAACAAAGAGCCCGCAAACGTGGACTGCTGAGAGCACAGGCGAGGCGAGCGCAGCAGGAGATCTATTCTCAGAGCTCAAGGTTCCGATGTGGCCGCCTTTGGAAGGTCCGCGAGAGGATGAAGGCGGTGAGGATTGGTGACATGAATACTACTAGGCTCATGATCGATCTAGCAGGAAGTGATTGTGTAATATGTATATCATGAACAAACCACGTGACTCGACGCGTATTTGTTTGTTTTATTTGGCTTGGTTTTCACGAGGTCCTGTCAGCCCCGTCCGACGGTTTTAAATCAAAAGTCAAGTCATCCTCCAACTAAAAATACGCCCCGCCGGCCACGGGAGCTCTTCGCTTGTATTCACATCTACACCCTTCTTAAATCTATTTTTTTCTCATTCATCTGCAGCTTAAGTCTGCTCCCTTTACACTTCTTCTATACCACCCCCACTCTCCCAGATCTCGTGATTTGTTGGAATCACCCTGTTTATTGTTTGTGCAACTATTCAGCCTTTCGCATCGCAACAGTACAACCTTTCTTTCTTTCTTTTCCTCACCTCCACCTCGCCCTCGAAGGGCACAACATTTTACTCGATAAACTCCACACGCTCCCTTTCATAATGTCTCGGAGACACCCCCTCTCCCTTATCCCAACAGCCCTCCATAACCCGCAGCTCATCCGCCTCATTCAGAAGCCGGTCACAGGGCACATGGTCCTTTACCTCTCCCGTCAGATGAGTAGCATCATTCCCGTCACTGAGGACCCATCGCCGGCGTCGTCCTCTGCAGGTCCCGCGCCACCGACTCCTCCCCACACTCCGCACAAGGTCAACTTGGACCAATCCCCGATCACTCCTGGTCTCATCCCGCTTGAGGAGTTTATTGCCCGTCTAGTTCGGGCATCCCGCGTGCAGGTCCCTACCCTCCTTACAACACTTGTCTATCTTCAGCGATTGCGGGCAAAGCTTCCCAAGATGGCGAAAGGCGAGTTGAATTTTGCATATGTTCATACCCACTCTTACAAATCACCACAGGGCTCCCCTGCACGCGGCACCGAGTGTTTCTTGCGACCCTCATCGTTGCCGCAAAGTATCTCAACGATTCCTCACCAAAGAACGTGCACTGGCAAAAATTTGCGGAAGTCTTTGATCTCGCTGAGATCAACCTGATGGAGAAACAACTGCTTTTCTTGCTCGACTACGACTTGCGCTTTGATGAGTCCGAGGCCTGCCGTCTTTTCGAGCCGTTCATGACGCCACCTCCCCCGCGGAACCAAGAAGCTCGTAAGAAGGTGCTCAGTGTTGTAGCCCAAGCCAGCAGGGTGCGCGAGCAGGCCCAGACTCGGTTCCCGCCAACGCCTCCTCACGACCCACCCGCGAACCCGCCGGCCGCGAAGGCTCCCGTGAGCGAGTCACCGTCACCCTTAGGTCCTGTCTCCGTACCCACGCCGCCTAGTCTCTCCATCGTCATTCCCAACACAGCGCAGAACCTGACTGACACCGTGCAGAAGGTGGCTAAACGTCTCGGGTCGACCTACCTTAGTCATGCATCTGCTCCTGCATCATGCACCCACCCTCCTCAGGGACTCCCCACCCCTCCCAGTGCAATCAGCAGCAGCACAAGCGGGTACTCGGAAGCAGGCTCCGCAACTGAGAGCTCCAGCTGCTCGTCTGACGACTACCTCTCAGATGACGACTCACCTGAACGCACGGAGAACTCCCGCTTCCTGTCTGAGCCTGACCATTGCTTGCCCCCGCGCCCCGTCCCTGTTGCGGTGTTGCACCGTCGTGGTCGAACAGCCTCGGTCGCATCGGATGCAACCATCGAGGGCGGCGTACAGTGTATAGAGGACACACTTCCTGCGCCGCGTCCAGCGCGCGGTTCCAAGATCACTTCGAGCCGTACCGCTCCTGTCGGTTTTCTGAGCCGCATGTGGGGAGCTGCGACAAAGGCTGCAGCACACCATTCACACGCGGAACCCGACGCGCCGCCACATTCAAGTGCGAGCGCGGTGGCATCAGGCGTGGGTACCTTCCACTTGCGTAAACTTGCGCACTCACGCTCGGCAATGTTCCGCGGGAATGCACACGGGGACACTACAGACGCATAGAGCGTCCGTTTCAAGCCTCGTTGCTGGAGGGCACATATCTCTTATTCGACACTCGTTGCTCGGACATTTGAACCGTACATTTTTCTTTGCTTATCCCTCCTTTTTTTTATTCCCTTGCTTCGCCTCTTTGTATTCTTTACTGTCACGCGCATCCTACTAGCATACTATCGGTTTGTCATCATGGACAGCACTGTACTATCCGTCAATCACTCTTCGATCTACAATGTAACCTAGACTATCTTGTAACACCAGAGTGTGGTTCGAATGGTTGAACCCAACAAAGACTACTTTGATACAAGTTTGTAAAAGTATTAGCGGCCGAAACACAATCAATCCTTCTCTACATATGCGGATAAATGCTCGTCGAGCTCTTCCTCGCTGAGCGTTCGCCAAAGTCCGCGCGACTTCTCATCCTCTTCTTCACTCGTTGATACTATGCCGATCTCTACTTCATCAGCTTTGAAGTCCGTTGCGTGGACCGTAGAGAGGGCCTCGATGGCAAGCTGTGCAAAGGCAATTAGCGACCAGGGTGACGGCACGCGACGTTGAATAGCGCACCTCGATGACCTCCGCACGGTTCAGCGTCTTCCCAGCCGCGAATGGATCATCCGCACCGCGACCGTTGTTGAGCTTCTTCCATTTTTTCTCCAGGTGATTCATGGCTTCCTGCTGCTTTTGTCCCGCAGCAGTAGCGTGGAATCCGACAAAATAGCCCGCAGGATCGAGCTTGAATATCTGGGGTCCGAGCTCGAAGTCGGTCCCAATGAGGATCATAGCTACATAGCAATCAGTCAAGTGATTGTATCAAAGCTTTGGAGGAGGGCGCTCACAGATGCCGAGGGGACGCATCGCAGCACGTTGAGTGTACACTTGATTGATGTTTGCTAGGCGTCTGGCTAGGGCATCAGGAGTGATCTCGTATCCGAACTTGTAGCGGAAGTCCGCAGCTTCTTGACGAGCGCGGCTTACTTGAGCGCGAGCGTCGGCTGAGTAGAAGGGGGCTCGATCGGTGTGAGCTAAGTAAGAAGTTGGAGAATGACGCACCGATGAGGCCGGTCATCACACAGCCAATTGTAGGGGTTATGCTGAACAGGTGGGTGATTGTGGAGGCATCCAAGAGTTTGTCCTGGGGGACGCGTCAGCGCTGAAGGAACGCCTCGCGTCGACTATACCTACTGGCACTTTCTTCTGGATAATAACAACAACAGTGTCCTTGCCGCGCACGGAGATGGCGGTATGCCCTGAACCAGATATTGCTTTGAAGGCATACTCTATCACGATACTCAGATGTTGCCAGGGATGCAAGGACAGACGTTTCCGCTTACCCACTTGGTATAACCGGCCCTCTGGCGAAAATACAGTGAGATATCTAGAGTAGAGGTTTGAATGCTAGCAAAGCTTCAGGAGAGACGTTAGGAATACCTGTCGTATGATGTCCTGGACATGTTCAGCCTGAGTAAACCAGCAAAAGCCGCGCGTGCATCGTTTAATTGAGCGCGTTAATCCATCCAGAAAAGGATAAATCTTAGTCATCGATGCTGCTTTTTGGAGAGCGGGTTGGTTTACGTAAGTAGTCCTCAAACACAGTCACTATCACCATCCGCCGCAACGTAACGACGACATGCATCCGACTTCCCGCGTCGCGCATAAGCCGCTCATTTCTTTCATTGGGAAACGACAATGGCCCTCGGGTTAGTGTCATATCCCGGCGTCTATGCTCGTGCTAAGCATATCTCCAGGACCACAACCACAGCGGCCGCACCCCGCTGCGCCCGCACAACTTAGGGAAGCGTTCTCCGACTTCCTTGAGAAATACAAGAGCTTTTCATCTTCACCAAGGAGCTCGGATGGTCATAGTCAGCAAAACCCACGGAGCCTGAGATTCAACGAGTTCTGGGAGGCTCCAGAGTACCTTTGGCGGCCAAAGACTAGGCAGTTAGAAGATTCGGAGATTGACGCTGTCCTGGTGAGTTTAACGGGTTTGGTATTCCTTTTGTCCATGACAATCTTAATCTATGCTCTGCAATTCTGTAGAGCGGTGGCGCTTCGTTGCGGTAGCATTTCAGCAACATCACAAGTCAACCACTCATAGGTGGTTAGCGGGGGACATCAGATATCGAACCATCATGACTAGACAGACACTACACGTGCCGCTAGAATTAACTCATATTGACTGGAACCCGAACATGAGACAACCGAAGATCTCACTCGTTGCACGGGGGAGGTGATACAGATACGAGAACATGCGGCTACGATCATAGGAGCTTGACATATGAGGCAGGGAAGAGTCCACTTCGACTGTCGATTTCCCCAGTCCACCTAAGTTACCATGATGAGCGGCCTTTGGTTTCAAGTCAACAACTTGAGACGTGCGTACCAATCGGATGAGGTCTGATCCGTGACGAGCACTCTCTCGCCCGCTCGTAAGTGGAGATCGCCTGCTTCCTTCAGAACCAACATACAAGGCAAGTCCGAGGGGTCAGCGCCTCCCATCCGCAAGGAAAGAAGGAAGGGAGGGGAAGTGCGCGCCGACGTACCTCACTCGTATAATCATATAACGCCTCTGCCCACTGCCCGGTCGCTTCCTCTTCCCGCTCCCCCTCAGGTTGGAAGTCCTGCTGTGGCTCCGGTTCGGGCTCCGGTTCGGGCACATGTACGGGGGATGATGACGCGGGGACGCGGCGCACGGGGGGCGGCGCAAAACCGCCACCGATTTTCTTCGCTGCGAACGCGGATGGCGTTTGCACCGGCGGGGGCGGCGCGTTCTTTGCGGCGGTCGACCCGCGCAGAGAACGGAACATCGCACCGGCGGACGACACGTCGACGTCTCCGAATTTCTAGTCGCACCACATATCCCACCGCTTAGCACGACAAGCACAAACACGCAAAGAGAAAGAAAGAGAGAACGAGAGTGCGTGCGTGTGTGTGCGTGTGTATATGGGGGGGGGGGGTAAAACCTCCAAC
>QLOZ01006483.1:0-15010 GCA_003314065.1 Lactarius sp. MG50 | reverse complement strand
CCCGGCTTTGGACAACCCTCGTTCGGTAATAACGGCATCGCGCCGCCGGTCCCGCCGCTGCCGCAATTGCAATTCCAAGCGGCCGGCGCGGGGGGGCCGGCGCAGCAGCAGCAGCAGCAGCAGCCGAAGGACACGAACCCGGCGAACGTGTTTGCGGCCATGAAGGCGGGGACGTTCGCTAACGACTCGGCGCCGCAGTCTGCTGGTGAGGCGTTCCTGCGTGCTGTCGACCGCGGTTGGGCGTCCTGATCATCATCATCCCCCACCACGTTTCGTTCTCTGAATCATATATATATCTCACTAGATAAATACAACGCTCTCCGCGCGACGCGTGAGTCTTTTCTTTTCGCTTTTCATCATCACGTCTTTTGGTCGCTTGTTTGCCTGATCAGATTTTGGTATTTAGCTTCGCCGTTGAACGCGCAGCCGACGGGGTGGGGGTTCCCTGGGTTCCCAGGAGGGTATTCTGGATTCCAACGTTGACGAATTTGCAATGACAGATGACGAAGAAGGATGCTCACACTCATTCTTTTTTTTTTTTTGTTTTCCCTTAATCTTTCACAACTCACAATCTTTTCTTGACATTTTCTTTTCCAACTTTGGGGAATTCGAATCGAATAAAACTCACGAAAAACCTCGGAAAAATGCATGGAAAAAAAATGAAAACAATAATTAAATTAAGAGCGATAAGGTGAGACATGTGTACGAGCGCCAAAGGACCGAACGTGCGTGCGACTATGTCATGATGGCTCTATGATGCCCTGGGCATAGCCTACGCGAAGGAAATATTCTCTGAGTCCATCTCGGATGTCTTGTGAACTGTCCCGGACCAATAATTCCGTCGCGAGAGGATAAATTGCGGGAAGATATCGAGCGAACTGTCATTAACAAAGTCACGATAATCAATTCGGGTGATTTCGGAGAACAACGGCGTAAGGGACGTACGGCCTTGTCGTCAAACTTGCAGAATCCGTGCAAGATTTCTGCGACCACGGGTGTCCATGCCGCTATGTTTTTGGCCTGGGTATCAGCCTTGAGTTTTGTGTAGTCCTGCAGGACGCCTAAACCGAGCCTGCGCGCGCCACGGGAATCATCAGTCTGGATATGAATATGATCGTAGCAATAAATACGAGGCGTACGGGAGCAATCTTTCCGCAACCTGTGGCCGTGCAATTTGGTGCTCTGGCCGTGGGTCATAGTACATTCGGAGGAGGATATGCACAAGGGTTGCAGCACTGCTCGATTCTTGCTTTAACAAGTTCGGAAGGTGTTTCATGAAGCCTTATAAGTGCATTTAGCCTCGCGCGTATCGTCCGCTACGACTCTATGCACTTACCAACTTTCCACAGCCCGGTCCGGAGCTCCTTGTCCTCATTGAACATTCGTGCGAATTGGTAGCTATGGTCAAGCACGCCCATCAACCGCAAGAGGTGTTCTGGAGGTATCGTGTGGTACACTTCGTCGTTCCGCAACAGGTCGTTGGTCGTTTCGATGAGCAGGAGCTGTAGAACACATTTGACAATGATCTGCTTGAAGATCCGCCTACGATCGTTCAGCGTTGTCTTGGCAGGGGTCTTTTGGTTGTCATTGTTGGTCGGTGACAAGGGTGCGGGGATAATCGCTTGACCATCGCCCTCTATCGCTATATGAGGAGAGTCCAGCCCAATACGGACAATGTAGACGTACCGTTCGTTTCTTGAGGCTCCGGCGTGCTACTGTCAATCTCGACCCGAAGACTCTCATCAAATAATTGATGAGGTGTGGTGGTGCGGAAGAGTCTGACGAAGGTAGTTGCCACGCGCTCCCACCGCGCGACACTCAGTTTCTTGACGTTATTCTCCAGCAACTGTTGCAGACATGATGTACCTATCCGCGCGAGGGTGTCATTCTCTGCAAAGAATAATCAGTGTGGAGCATTTCGATACGAAGGCAGAAGGCGTACCCTGGCAAATGCAGACGCACAAAAGGTCTAAGAGACCATCTAAGAATCTCTCCAAGGTCTCAAAGTAGAAAGTATATAGGTCAATTAAGTCCCGAAGAGCCTGTATCATGGTCGTGGATAGCCAGACGCTCATATCCTCTTGCGTGCTAAATCGAGAGAGGTCCTGGCTCGATTTGAGGACAGCGAAAATAGGGAATAGGAGCTCCTGGCAGACTGTATCCCAGAACTCCACAGGGAACGATGACCCGTGCTTCTTGAGAGTATTGAAGAGAGAATCTAACGCACTGCAACAAAGTCACGTGAGATGAAAAGTGTAAGGTGCAACCAATTTATACTCACAGCCGTCGTACTTCCAGGTCCTCTCCGTTCATGATGATGTCATAGAAACCGAATAGGACCGGGAACCAGTACTTGATCATGGGATCCTCAGCGCCGATGTTGTGCGGGCCAGAGGTAATAAGACCACATTCTGGTGTGTTGAGCATGACGGGAATCACGCCTCGGAGCATGGCAATTGCAAGGAGACTGATCTTCTGGTACTTGCTAACTTTACAGAAGTCGGTGATGCATACCGTCAGATCTGCAAAGGCACCGTATCGGACGATAACTGCAAAATGTTCCTTGTTCAGTCGGGTGACAATTTCAAATGCGGAGCTCGTTATCCGTTCTGTGGGGAAAAGGTAAGGCAAAGTCCCGGAAATGGAGTAAACTCGACATGCCAGTCAAAACTTTAGAAGCCGCCGAGAAAACGCCAAACATCGTCCGCCAACCTGAGCGCATATTCTGGACGCGAGCCTGGATCATTTGCTGGAGGCATTGCAGTACCTGTACAAGAGTCAGATACTTTGACATACTCGTGTACTCTGAGACGTCACCATATCCCGGATGTCCGGATTCGCATTGTGTGTCATCGTGTACTCGAAGGGTCTCAGGAAATCCTTCTGGAATTTGAAATGAGGCAACTCCTCCTTTTCAAGGAACCGCATTGCAAGTTGTCGCAAGGAGTCGAGGGCGAAGAACCCAACATGAGGATTACTGTGGCAGCATACCTACAATAGGATTGGCACAGTCAACGGACAATAAGTTGAGAACTGTCTCACCTGGTTAAAATGCTCTCCTAAAATGTCCCACAAATTTGACCATTCTAGACGGATGCGGCCCATATTGTAATACGAGATCTCGACAAGCTTTTGCAAGCTGAATAACCGGGGATGTTGAGAAAGGCCGGAGGACTGAATCTCCTCCCATGACACGTCACACAGGGCTTGGACAAAGTCGATGATGGCAGTCTGCTAGAACGTCACTACCGCAACCTAATGTGCACAGACTCCAGACGTACCCCTGATAGATAGTGGCTGAGTGAGAACACCATGTCAGCGGCGACGGTAATGTGCGTAGAGCGGCTTTCGTTTGCTAGCTCTTCATTAGGAAGTTTACGAATTCTCCTACAAAATCAAAGGCCAGCGTTAGACAACGAGCGCCAAAAGAGACAGTTTTTCAATGTACCCCTTCCGGCTGTCTGGAACATCGATGCCGCTGCTGATCAGTTGCATGTGCTCCAGCTGGCTGACACACGACAAGACTTCGTGCCACGATCCCTTGAGGCTGTTACCCTCAGTGACCGCCACGTCCAGCAGGGCCTTGATAGCCTCCATATTCTTCGCCTTCATCTCGCCCAGATTATTGAGGAACGTGAATTTAGCCAGGGTCGTCACGAATGCATTGCGCTCCAGCTCAAGGTCGAAGAAGCACACAATGCGGATCGCGTTTTTGAATCCATCTAGGCACAGTTCAACGACCTCCATGTTGTCTGTCTGTTGCAACGGCCCGGAGATGCCGGCCAGCACAGGTATCCAGGCTACCTCAAACATTGGGCGAACGTGGACGAAGTGCGATGCGCTATAAAACTGGTCGCTCATTCTCGAACCCTTGCGTTGGGAGCGCATTAAAGTCTTGAAAAGGGCCTGCTTATCTGTGTAGGTGATCCTGGACGTTGGTAACGAGGCATGACCCACCTCGGTCTTATTTGTCATGCCACTTGATTGTAGCATGTATGCCTCTCGCTGGAGGTCCCGCCCCACGGTAACCAGCGCACCCGCGATACCGGGTCCTGCAGCGGGAATCTGCCCTAGGGCAGCATCGACCTCGTCTTTCATACGGATCTCATTGTTCACGATGTCATCGAAGATGTTGGACAGGAACTCCTCTGGAAGATCGGCATCATCGTTAATTCCACGGTTGTTCTTAACGAAGTCGGCCTTCGTCATCCGGTGCTTAACTTGCGGATTATGCGCATCCGTGTTCAGCATGATAGTTGAGTAGGACAGGACATAGGCGGCGTCTGCACAATCGTTGGTACCGAGTCAGCGAAGGCCGGACGAGCATGCTCACCGGCGTTGGCAAATGGGGTCTGGGTGTTGCACTCAATATATCGCTCAGCAAACTTGAGCATGTAGCGATCGATCTTTTGAGCCTCCCCGGGAAGACGGAACGCCTGTAAGAACAGGCGAAGAGCATCGACGAACCCCGCATTCCGAAAGTCGATCATGTCAACGAAGGCATGCATAGTCGCAATATTGACCTCATCCCTGGCGGACATCAGCGTACAAATAGGAAATAGCGGACAGGACGCACCCCTCGCCGAGGTACTCCCCGACCATGGCTTTGCTCAGTCCATCCGTATTGAGCAGAAACTCGGCCACGTCCTCAGGCGCTTTGCTCGGGATAAAGCCAGCCTCGACAAGAAATTGTATACCCTTCACCGAGCATTGATCAATCTAACTAGAAGCGCCACAGGAACACCACGCACCTTCTTCGGCTTCTCATTGAAACGCTTGATCCCCTCCATCAAAGTTGTCTTCTTCTGCTTTGCGCTCTCGAACCTGCTCGGGTCGTCGGCGATGTCGGGCGTCGAACCTCTTGCGACATCGGGGAGCGGAAGTCGGTCAAGCGATGCCGACGCGTCTGGAGTGGGCATGTTATGGCTGGGTTCGTCCGAAGTTGTGTTCTTCCCGGTGCCCCATGCTACAAGGGAGCGCAGCACGGCAACAAGACAATCGAGTCCCTGTCGACGAAGGTGCGCTTCGGAAAGGCCGGGCGTATTGGGGTCCTGGGTATTTGGACCCCCAAGGGCAGTAGTGCTGAGGGACGGCGCGAGATTCACATCCTGTGACTTCATTGGCGGTGCTGGGGTAGTGCCGGCGGATTCCGCGTTCTTCTGGGCTGCGACGCCGAGTTGCGTGCTGCTGCTGAGTTTCGTGATGACATTAACTAGGCTGGCACGGTGTCAGGATTGAGCTCCGCAACTAAGGAGGATAATAACTCACTGCTCATATATGTTGTCTGCGGCCTCACTGTCACAGTCATAGTTAATATAGATGTCCACGAGCGCCTGCGGATCCTGACAAAGTCTTGAGAGCATCGAGAGGATGACCGATTTCTGCCTCAACGTCGAGGTCTTCATTTCCAAAATCGGTAGGAAGATTTCGTGGAACAAAACTTCGATTTCCTTCTTCAGCTTGGCGCGGAGGCCCGACAGTGCCCGCCAGAATATCTCGACACTTATCTCGAAAACTTGTGGCACAGGACTGACAGCATTACGACTGAGACATAGGCAGAGATATTGATTCGACATTTGGATGAGCGAAGTTGCTTCGTGAGTACTTGAGGAATAGATGATGGACGTCGGTGACGCAAAGATGTCCATGTGAGAACTCAAGATAATCAACACCATATGCAATGAGAGCAGCTTCGAGCGCATGCCATGCGACTTCAGCTCGCGTTCACTGAAACGGCCAACAAATTAAGGAGTGAAAGGTAGGACGCGAGAAAAACGAGTGCGGACCTTTCAGCATTGAGCGGCTTCATTGTGAGCTTACACATTGCGCGGAACACCAAAAAAGCGTCTTTGAGAAAGAGGTCTCTCGTTGTCAAGGGCCGATGATTACTGGAGCCATTCATGTGTGATTCCTCGTGCTCGGGGGGTTCTCTAAGATAAAAATTATGAGCGATACTTGCAAGCTGAATGCGCTACTCACGGGTCCGCAGGGGAGAGTTCTACGACTTCGGGAGACGTAGACACGGGGACGTCTTGCTCGTTGCGTTCCTCCTGAGAGACTGAGGTAGTCGAGGGTTCCTCTTCCGAGGAAGTTCTGGATGCCGGAGCTTCAGAGGTACGGTCTTCCGTGGGCAATGAAGTCGCAGGAACGGAGTCTGGCGTCGAAGGTGCGACCGAGGCACGCCTTGATGGGACCCCGCTCAGGCCCGAGTCCGTAAAGCTTTCACGGCTTGTACTTTCGAACGCTGCAACAGTCTTGCAGCGCGCGAACACGTGGTTCACCATTTGCGTTAGGCCACCCTGAGCAACCGTTTGATTGACGGGGTCATTGCTCATGAGAAAGACATTATACACCGTCCGCACCGCCTTGAGGAGCGCACTCTGATGAACCAGAATAGTTGTTGAGAGCACGAGTGAGAGCAATGCTCTGACGACCTGCAGCGAGACTGTATCCGGGGAGGTCTCGGTATGGCAAGATGTGATCGTATGTACGACGAGATCAACGAGGGAGGGCTCGGGTATGCTTGAATGAGAATCTCGACGACCAGGTCCCGGGGAAGGAGGTGGGGACGGTAGCGAGGTGAGATTTGGCGAAGAATCGTCAACGAAGAACGAGTGTGAGATGAGCTTGGTAATACAGTCCAACGAGGCAATCATCAATTTTTCGGAACGCGTCTCACATGCAAGGCGTAGGGGCTCGAATATTTCACGAGGTTGGTCCCCCGCCAGATCGGATCGGACCAACTCGAGAGCTCTCTGCGTTGTCTCGCGGAGGGGCGTGGACTTCTTAGCTTCACGCGACGCAGCAATTGCCTCGAGAGCAGAAGTTATAAGAACTGAGGAAACGGGATTCCCTTTTAGGATCGTGAGGGAACGTCGGTGCGTGTTTCCCACTGGGGAGGGTGCGGAAGCCAGGGAGTATGTAGACATGGATGGCGACGCTGCGCTGTGGGCGCCGTTGGGCTGAACATGTGGTAGACTTCCTCTGCGTAAAGCCGAAGACGTAGTAGGAACTGTTGCCTTCTCGGGAAGTGGTGGTGGTGAAGCGGGAGAATACGGGACGTCGGGAAGGGAGACAGGCCTGGGCTCGGGCATGGCAACCTAAAAAATCCATGAATGAAGTCCGGACAGGGCAGAAGTAAGAAGAGCTCACGCTTTGTGAAACTGCAGGTTCGGACTCCTGTCTGCTTGTGTCGTGGTTCGGGACGTGGTCACTGGGCGCTGGGTGTTCATTTAGAGCATCAGCAGCCTGGGTGTCGCCCTGAATCTCATATTTTTCAGACGACAGTGGAAGATGGGAAAAAGCCTACATTGAGCTTGTCATCATTCAGCGGTACGTCTCGTAGACCGTCCCCGCCGTTAGTCTGGACGGTGTGAGCCACTGAGCGTTCCTCCGCCCTTTCCTCTGCCCCCTCGGAGCTGAATTCAATTTTCATGCCATCCGGGTTCAAGTCCTTTGATGTCTTCTTCAAACTTGTGTCAGCGTACCCATTTGTTGTTGCGGTATCGATGTCGTGATTAGCAGCCGGTATCTCCTCGTCGCCAATGTTTGCGTGTACTGGGGCTGGGACATCTACGTCTTGACCCAAGGGAGATGATCGATCACTATCCATGATCACACAAACTAGGCTCTAAACTTGCGAGCGAAGCAGCCGTCGATGGAGATTGGTGACGCGGCGGTAGTTGAGCGTGATGATGATGGAGAAACTTTAGCGGGCGCTTTCGACGGCTGCCAGTGCGACTGCTTCTGAGACTCTCGACGCGCCTCACACAACCCAACTCGACTCGCTCAACTTATTATAATAATTGAATATCATTTCATTTCACACAAGAATCATGTCCTCTTCAATACCACAAGATGTCTCTGCAGTCGTCCTTCAACCTTCAGAACCTGTATCAGATGATGCAGTTGCAGTTCAAGGTCCCAATTTTGACGAGCGTCTAACCCTGGACACTCTACTCGGATCTTATGAGCGAATAGGTTTCCAAGCAAACAGCCTCGGCAAAGCGATCAACATCGTGAACAAAATGGTGAGCCATGCCGACATCAACACATCACTTATCATTTCAATATTTAGCCTCCTTAGCGTCAATGGCGCCTCTCTGATGACCCAATCCCCGATGATGAAACCGAGGAACTCTCTAATTCTGAGGTCCGCGCCCGAACGCGCTGTAATATCTTTCTCGGCTATACCTCGAATCTCATATCCTCCGGACTCCGCGAGGTTATTTTGCACCTTGTGAAGCACAGACATGTCGCGTGCATCGTTACCACCGCTGGTGGAATCGAGGAGGACTTTATTAAGTGCCTTGGCAAGACATATCTAGCTGATTTCTCCCTCGACGGAGCGGACTTGCGCAGACGCGGCATGAACCGCATCGGAAATCTCGTCATACCGAACGACAATTATTGCAAGTTTGAGGACTGGCTCATGCCAATATTGGATACCATGCTTACGGAACAGAAGGCCAGTAGCCAAGTGTGGACACCGAGCTCGTTCATCCGCCGCCTGGGGAAGGAGATAAATAACGAAGAGTCTGTATATTACTGGGCGTATAAAGTGAATACAGTTGTTTCTCCCGCGCCGCACCCTCTGCTGAGCTCGCCACAGAATGATATCCCCGTCTTCTGCCCAGCGTTGACGGATGGCTCTATAGGAGATATGATTTACTTTCATTCGTTCAAGTCCCCCGGTCTCGTTTTGGATATCGTTGGTGACATTCGAGCCCTGAATGAACTCGCTCGTACATCCAAAAAGGCGGGCATGATCATTCTTGGTGGGGGTGTCTGCAAGCACCAGATCGCGAATGCGATGCTAATAGTGCGTGTCATCTTCCTCGAAGGCTGGGTGATCCCTGACGTGGCCTAGCGTAATGGTGCCGACTATTCCGTGTTCATCGTACGCCTTGCGCCTACGTAATGCCTCCGTTACTAAAACCGTCGGTGTAGAACACAGGCCAAGAGTTTGACGGTTCCGACTCAGGCGCACGTCCAGACGAAGCTATCTCATGGGGAAAGATCCGCGCCGACTCCGAATCCGTAAAGGTGCACCCCTTACATCTGTCACGTATTGTATTGGCCCATTAGCTCACCCTATTGTCGAGGTATTTGCGGACGCCACGCTAGTCTTTCCTTTGTTGGTAGCAGCGACATTTGCGCAAGATGTACGTCCGCCGTAGTCAAAGCAGAACTACAATCAAAATGCACAGTGCAACGTCATGACTTTCGCCCCTACGCCAGCATAGCCGAAGGATGAATGAGACGTTTGGCTTAACACGTGCGCTAAAATAACGTGGGATTATTTAATTAATTCGATTGGAGCTCCGCGGCCTACCCCGGAAATGACCACTTGTGCCACTGCCACATCCATCCTTTACATCAGTGACCAGCTCAACGTTGGACACACCTTTCCTAGCAATGTAGCATCGAGGCTGCCTCCATACTAATTGATGTTGACCAATTGAATTTCCAAGCGGTCAAACGTATGAGCAGTTAACGCGCCTATCAGAATTCGGAGTCGACAAGCTCATGTCACTCTCGTTCGTCGCTCGTGACCTAGTACGTTGTTCAGTTGGGGCCAATCCACATTTATGGCGTACTCCCAGAGCTTCTACTATTTTTGAGTCCACAACACTACCGATTTTCCCAGGAAATATCAACATCCGTCTTTGGCAGTATCGCGGGGCTGGTTTTCCCACCAGATGCGGTCTGGCATTTTGAACTCGGGAGGCATTTGGTCACACGGGTTGCCACAACCACAGTTCCGTGTGCATAATCCCCCGATGTACAGTATTTATGTCCATCTTTCTGGAGGTGCAAGTGCTGAGACTCAGCCTGTGGTCTGTCTCACCTGGACTTTCGCGCATACGACGACATCGTGTATTTACTTCTGTCAAGCTGCCATGGAGCCCCGCCCATGTTCCCCCGAGACAGCCGCCTTTGTGACCTCATCCATAGATTCCTGGAACAAGTTCTTCTCCTCAGAGGACAATCAAAGCGATTCGGACTCCATTCGACAGAGCCCTGCACCCTCCGAGAGCTATGATCATTTCTCGGAGGACGTTCTCAACGATACCATCGATTCCGTGCCACTAGTCCCAAGCGTGCCACCCCAACTCTATGGCGTCTATGAAGGGCTGACATCCTTCCTGGGTTGCTCTTACGACGAGCTTTTGGACCTGGTAAGTTGTTCTTGTTACTACAACCGACTCGTCCCTATTCCACTCGTCCCTCATCTCACAACACACAGGACGTCTCCAGCTTGGAGTCCATAGTAGATGAGATAAACATGCTCCTGAGGGACACCATCACCACAGGATATTCCCACCACTGGGCCGATTTTGGATGTTGGCTTGACATTGGTCATTCGCTCGCTCGGGTCCTCATGGTCAAGAAGGCCGCAGCAGCCCGGAGGGAGGAGGAATGCGACGCAGACGTCGACTCTGAAGAGTTGTCTAGATCGGATTACGAGGAGGAACGCTTCGTAGTCTCTACCGAGCACTGGGAGGATTCGGGCATCGTGGACGAAGAATGGATACGAGATATGTACACGCGCGGTTGGGACAACTTGATGGAATGGCCCGGGGACGATGTAGAGTAGTATCTCAGATAGTATTGACCTTCCTAATTACACAGATCGAGAGCGTCTAGTATACACCAACCCTCGATTCTCACTATCGGGGCGCATACTAATGAGATGATCTACCATGTTATGTAGTTTACTCCTGTCCAGAACACCATTCACTAATAATAACCCCTGACGCTGATGACAAAAAATAATCTCGCTCAGACGGCAGCCAATTATGACATCACGTGAACATCCCCGCCAAGAGTTCCCCACCTGACACGCTCGCGCCGTCCTCCCATCGACCGACCCTCACCCGCCCGGCATTCGACACGACCATTTGTCCCTCGAGGCGATCCAGCACAGTTCCGCCAGCCCAAATGACGACACGCAACGCGCCGAGAGCCGCCGCGCATGCCAGGGGGAGCGCCCACAGGCCAGGCCAACGCGCTTCTGCCCATACGAGCACACGCTGCATGGCGGTGTTGCCCCGCATCGAGACGGCGACGCCCGGAGGCGCCTGGGGGAGCGGCGAGGCGAGGCGCGCGCGCAGCTCGACGAGCAGCCCAGCGACGAGGATGGCGAATACGATTGGCGGGGCTGCCGCGCGGAACAATGCCATCTGAGACTCGGACGGCGTTGTCTTTTGGCGGCGGTGGTGGTATGGGTATGGGTATGGGTATGGGTATGGGCGGCGCGCTGAGGGGGAAGCTGTGGTAGTGGGGCCATTGTCGTTGTCGAGGCCAGAGACAGATCGGCGCTGTGGCTGTTGGGGCAAGCCGGCATGATGTGGTGAGCCGTCGGGGCTCTTGCTGCGTGACAACATGGTTAAGGTAGCCGCGGATAAAAAGGTTTAAGCCGATTGTTCCTTTCCTTCTTTCGGGTAAAGAGGCCAGATGGCAGTGCGGAAAGTGTATCTCCAGACCCGTATGATTCACCCAGGACCCAAGGCTCTTATTGTAAGTCATTGTTACGAGCGAGACCGCCGGCCAGGCTAGGTCCAATGGGGCTTCCTGACCCCTTAGCGGTGTGAGATTTGATGGAATCCACAGATGTGCTGGTCATACTAGTATCGTGGGTCAGGGGAAATTTTCCGATATATGTACTGTACATGCGTACAGGCATGTGCCACTGCCAGTGTGAAATTCATGTGCGCGAGCTCAACTTGGAAAACATGAAGGCCCGGGAAAGGCCCGGGAAGGCTACTGTCAGCGCGACAGGTACGTAAGCTGTGGAAAACGCGTTCGGTAAGTAATCATGCCGCTACATCAAAACTACAGTACCTAATTTAGGGCCATGGTTTCCAGCTGATGTAGAAATCGTTTAATGCCGTAGAGAGCCCACTTCCACACAATGCCGCTCAGCGCTACAGCAACTCAGGTGAGGCGAGGGTTCAACTCAATCACTGCATGTCATCACCATGTCCCCCCCCTTCCACCATTCCTATACCCCACATCTCATGTCGGAACTCTTTATATGCGCAGTGTGTCCTTTTCTCCCAACAGAATGTCCTGAACCTTCTCTCTGCCAGCCGAAGGTACTGCCTTCCTTTGTCTTGATGCGCTGAGTTCTCTCCACAACATCTTCTGGAGAATATCTGTTATCGGAGAACTCGGAGGACTGAAGGGCATCAGCAAGGTCACATTGTGGTTAAACTTAAACATTAAAAAAGTTGGTGCGCTTTGGTACCCTAGGGCCACACTGGTCCGTCAAACATAATTTTTGTGGCTTGTGCCTGCGATACCTTCTCGGGTGCGCAATATTTAACCGTCCTGTTCTCTGGGTCCCACTTTCCTAGGCTAAGACTTCTGGATTAAAATTTTACTACTTATATCTTCTCTTGTCTCTCCTATGGTCCGTCGTGGTCGCGTATCGAGAGCATTCGTCCATGCAGCTGGCTGCCTTCCATCTAACCACGCCATGAATCTTCGCTCCACTTCTTCTATCCACCTCAAAAACAAAGTCTCCATCCTGAGGAATGTCAGGGCCAAGGCCAGGGCTGACGTGAGGAAGAGCAAAAAGTGTGCGATGGTCAAACCGAAGATGAAATCTTGCTGGTTAAACGCTGGGGATGAGGGTACCATATCCATCCCTGTGTCTCAGCTATTGGTGCGTCGCTTCGCTTCGTGCGCTTATGGTATCATGCTGACTATTCGTTGCACAGAACGAACTACCTGTGAGGGTACGGGAAGAGGTCGAAGTTCCAAAGGCATGCTGTACTGGATCTCTCCGCATCGTCAATGGTGATCCTTGGTTCGACACCCCGAGCCTCCGCAAGCATCAGTTATTTTCCAACGACCACGCGAAGAATTTGGACCCGGAAATAGCCCAGTGGCTCCCAAGGATCGTTTGCCCTGCGTGCGCCCTTAACTCCCGGTGTCAAGGCGGGTCCGTCGCTATCTACGTCTCTAGTCTCGGGACATTACTTACCATTCACTGTGCTTAGAAGTCAGCGACGCGGCGCGATGCTGCGCCACGTCAAGGCCTGTAAAGGGTTCCAAAGCCACTTCCCGGATGAGCGCGGGGAGCTATTTCCCTGCACCAGTGATCAGACGCCGTCGCTCGACGCCGAGTACAGAGTGCTCAAGATGACCTCTGGACAGCTAGAATTCCTGAGAACTCAGCTTACCCAGGAATGCAAGACAGGAAAGCGCAAGCTGGCCAAGATAACTGTAGACAAGGTACAGGGGATCCTACACTCTTGGCATCCGATCGTAGAGCCAGGCGTGGAGGAAGTGCCGTCTTCTGATTTCCCGCCGGTCCGCATTCCACGGTATCTTACCGCTACCACTAGCGACTCGAAGGCTGAGCTGGAGTATGACGGATCCGACTACGACGAAGATCTCGACCTGAACTCGCCTTTATTCGTCAGTGCACCTCCTCCTGTCATCATGGAGGATATGCAGGACCTGCCCGAGTTGGCGTACCCCTACCCCGAGCCTGAACTTTACTTGCCGCCTCATCTCCTCCCCCCGACGATCGAGCCAGCGTATCTCGCCGCTGCAACTGCGGCGCACGCGCCCGCGATCGAGGCCTCCCCACTATTCGACGACTTCCTCTCATTCCCCCAGCCGGAGGCAGAGGTTCATCATTTCGGCGACCCTCTGTCCGTCCCTAGGCTCGGATTGACCCTGTCACCCGAGGGAGACGCAAATAGCCCTCCCCAAGGCCTTCACTCTATGCTGCAGGATACGTTTGCACAGAGCGTCGCCCTCTTCAATCAACTCTTCGGCGCTTGATCTCATTGGCTCGCTGCAAACTTTTTACCTCTCTCCACTAGCTAACTGAAGTAGGGTGTGACCTTATACCGGCACATGCCTTCCCTTTCATTCCACGTTTAGTCTCCCCATCACGTACTTGGCTAAAAGTTGTGTTGATACCTCATCTTGCGTAGTACATTTTATCGAAATGTGGTAATCTATTGTTTAAAAGATAAGTTTCAGGCAACCTGAGACCGTCTGCCTGACGTCGGGTCAACCAGCCAAGTGAATGATCTTCACACGCAGGACCTTGTCAACGGGTTTAAACCCGCCACCCCGCCACTCTGACGTTCAACGCCAACTCCGACTAGCGCTGAGACGGCGCTCAGGGACACCGCCAGTGATCGTATGACTTACTAGGCTAGCCGTGCCAGGATGCGTGTACTGTACAGTACATTGCTGTATACTTTCAGAATGGAAGAACATGATACCTGACCGGAGGTGAGAACGGAGAAAGAACGACTGCCGCGTCCCGGTAGCGTACATGCACACTGCACCTTGCCCATGTTCAGAAATCCATACAGTACAGTAGGGCACCGCAGCGTACAACCCACTTCCATTTGTGAATCACGTGCTCCTGTCGAGTTGATTTGTCAGCTGTGGGAGAGTAGCCCAGACCCTCAGGCTGTGAGTCTGTGTCTGTGACGACCCCGAGCACATGTACAGCGTATGCATGTAGTACCCGGGCCCAGGTCAATACGCTGTCGCTAGAATAGATAATCTCCAGAGTTTACTATAGTTACGCGGGCCCACGGCAAGTCGGGACGGAGCGGAACGAAACTATCCTTGACGCCCGTACTAGCACTGCACTTGAAGTATTTTCTCTCAGCCGCACTATCATGGCTTTCTTGCGCTTACAACAAGCTCTGTAACTAGAAACTTCACCCTCTTACTTATGAGTGCAGCATAACTTGCATTATCGCTCTCGAAATGTCCTTTTCGTTTCAATGGCCCCGCTTCTCCGACCAGTTCCATGCCGACGCCATCGACATGCTCAACGCAGCCCTCAACAAGGGCCCAAAACCGCCAGTCATCGCCGACAAGATAGAGGTTGTAGAACTAGAGATGGGCACACAGGTGCGTGCGTCGTCCCCGCAGCGCTGCTCGCCGTGCTCATCACCCTCGTGCCGGCCTGTCGCGTGACAGCCCCCAGAGCTCGAAATTCGTGATATTGGCGACCTCACCA
>QLOZ01006441.1:0-16624 GCA_003314065.1 Lactarius sp. MG50 | reverse complement strand
GCTCACGTTCCTCGCGCTCGCGTTTCTCCTTCTCTTTGCGCTTGCGCTCGCGCTCGGCCTCGGCAGCCACTGTTGCGGCTTTGGCGCGCTGTTCTCGATCCTCCTTAACCTTACGCTCGCGCTCCTCTTTCGCCTCTTGTTCAGCGCGTTCTGCTTCAGCGCGCTCTTCCGCCTCGCGCTCAGCCACACCGTCGTCTTCCTCGTCTTCTGGTTCCACCGCCCGAGGAGGCAAGCGGCCCCCGCCTGTAGGCTGATGTCCCATCCGGTCAAAGAATGATGAGAACTCAGGACGTCACGGGACGCACCTCAACATACGACGCCGGCACCACGCCCTCTTCGCCTTTCATGTTCCTACATTTCCACCACTCGTCGCCGTCTTGCTCGATTATCCACAGAGCATCACCCTCGACTACTGTCAACTCATCATCGCCTTGGGCCTGGAAGTCATATAAAGCGAAGGCCTCCAGACCCTCGGCGTCTTCGTGTTGGGCCTGCTCGTCTTCTTGTTCTGGAGGAGATGGGGAGCGTGGGGGAATAATAGCAGGGCTCGCCTCGGAGAAGTGCACGCCTTTTTTACTTGGACTGTGCGCACCATCGGTACGCAAAGGTGGAGGAAGCATGCGTTGTACTGGTGCTGGTGCCGGTGCAGGCTCAACCTCTGGTTGCGTCCGACGTTCGGCTTCGGTTCCCAATGCCGCCCCCGAGTCGGTGCTCTCGCGGGCAAGACTACGCGAGGACGCGAGTTTAGCGAGGATCTCTTCTGCGGTGTCCTTGTTGCCTGCATGGAAGTGCAGGCTTGTAGCCGCCGTACCACCGACCTCGATCAGTATGTGCTTCGACTTGTCGATATCGGCCGAATTAATGTCACCGACTTGCCACTTTTGCACTGGCGTCTGGCATCCGGGATCCACATCAATACAATAGCGCGCAAGAAGCGGACAGCACCTATTCAAACACGCACCTTGTCGGCTTCGCTAGCAAAGAATATGGCACCGTTACCGATGCCGAGGGTACCCTTCTTCTTCTTGCCTTTCTTGTCGACCTCTGAAATTGCCCAAGTCTTGATGGCGTCTGCCTTGGCCTTGGAGGCAGTGGAGCGAACGA
Source organism: Lactarius sp. MG50 (assembly GCA_003314065.1). Lineage (NCBI taxonomy): Eukaryota > Fungi > Basidiomycota > Agaricomycetes > Russulales > Russulaceae > Lactarius > Lactarius sp. MG50. Next base: position 15,520 of record QLOZ01006441.1, on the reverse strand, counting down.
GTTCTGCAGGATCGACGTATACGCTGACCGGACGTGCAGGGCGGGGAGGAGAATCGGGAACGACAATGCCGGAGGCTGCGGAAGGGGCGGCGGCGGGAGAAGCAGAATCATCCACATTCTAGCAGGCGAATAGTGGTAATCAGCGCTGGGCTGAGGAGAAGGGGTGGAAGGAGTGACCTCGATATAATTCCCAGGAACATAACCGACCTTGCCACCATCCTTCTCTTGGACAAGCAGCCAACCGTCTTCTTCCGAGCCAAAGGCGAGCAACATCTGGTCCTCTTTCAGGGATAGCTCGCCCAGAGCGGCCGCATCGTAATCATATTGTGCCTTTACAACAGAGGAGTGCTCGGCCTGTGCCAGAGAGAAGATACATCAGCACCCAACCAATCCACAGCACGATAATGGGAGAAAGGAGGTGGCAGCCAAAAATGTTCGAGCTAATCTTTTGGGTAGTACGTGTAAAGTGATATAGGGATGTGACGGACTGGCGACGTCGTGGCAACGATGGAGATGGGTCGCCTGCCTCCCCAGGGCCGGGTGCTGGGCACGGTATTGAGATGTAATTTCTCGCAGCTTATACTACGGAAATGAGTCTATGGGGCACAGGGCAGGACGCCAAGCCCTCTATACTTGGAACGCACTCCCCCGAGAGTATATGTGACGGTCAGACGAGCACTTACCGATTCGACATACGCAGAGGGAACGAGGCCACCTTGAACCTCCGAAACACCCATTGGTTTAACTTTCCACCAGCTACGGATAGTCAGTGATGCACCGAGCAGCAGGAAGGACGACGCACTCGTCATCAGTCTTCTCGATGAGCAACAGCAGTTGATCCTCCTTGATTTCTATTTCATCTTCGGATTGGGGGACGTAGTCATATGATGCCTTGAGGACGGCGATATATTCATCCTGTTCGTCACTCATGAACGTACAAGTTGGTTGTCAGGACAATAAGAACAAAAGTTGTGGTAGTGGATGTTATTGGATCCGAGTCCTCACCCAGGCCGCAGCGCTCTCTTGTCCAGTTACATAATACCACTGTAATCAGACGCTTACTTCAACTTATTGAGCGCTTTATTATACGCTTGTACCAGCCACAGGCACCCTCCTTTCAGGACATTTTGACTGTCACCTTTTTATTCAACCCCGAACTGAGAACGCACAGTCTATTCCCAGATGTAATGGCACCTCTGAGTCTGGCACTGTCGCCTGGTCCCATCCTGCGCACTCCACGTCTGCCTCGAACGTGAGCTTTTCGCCCGCTCTGAGACTCGCGCGAGTCGGATCTGGGCGACAAAGACAAAGAAGCTCTTACCGATTATCTTATGCGTTGTCACAATCACCTTTGTGATCTTGACTCAGAATACACGTACGGGGAGAAAAGCGTCTTTCATCGAAACACAGTCCAACCACTCGTTCCCCCAGTGGTATTTATGCCGACTCGATCTGCCCCCAAACCCCTCTATCCCGAACTGCAGAGTGCATATCTTACCTATTGATGTCGACTGTCACCTCGAACGGACTTTTAGACCCTAGACTATCCTCCGCGACATCTGCCAAAACTGGAAGCTCTACCGTTTCCAGCTCGCATCTGAGCACCACATCGTCTCACAACGTCCTTGGTGATTCCGAGTACTTTCAATCCGACGCAGGAACTCTAATATCAGTTTCGGACCATTCTCTACTAGCCTCTTGGAAGCCCTCTGGAGAGCAAGGCGACCATACGCTCTCATTTACAATCCCTGCGGTACATCCTTTTCCGCCGTCGCGCAAGAGATTGCAGAGCGACTGACCTACTCCTATTCTTTAGTCTGCCGGCTCTGTGAATTCCCCTACGTATCATGGCGGGGTTCAACCGGTGATGAACCCACAAGAAGCGTTCGACAGCCTTGCTGGCGGTAGCCCTCTCACGTTGCACATAGGCACGCTTCCTCCGCCTCCCGCCGGGGACAATAAGGGCCCTTCGAAACTTCCTAGGATGCATGGGCGTCCTACTAGCTGACACCCTCACCCTAGATATTCATGTCTGATACTGTAGCACGGTCGTAATGTGGTGTGGCACCGCGAGGCTTTCGTCTCACCCGACAGAAAAAGTTCGTTTTTTTAGGTATTTACGCGTGCCCATCCACTGCCTGTTTCCGGAGTATGAATAATGACCCTCAAGAGGCCAGTATACTAACTTTCTGCTCCTTGGGACAGCTCGAGTCCTGTGGTCGTGTATCACGTGATCCCACAGCCTCGTGTTATATCCACCAGATAAAGTATGACGGTAAGGCGCAGCTGGCGGCATGGATTTTCGTCGGTCCGCTTGTGTACCGGCGACCCTGGTACTGTTTTCCATTGCACCATGACGACGGTGTCACGGTCGACCTTCCAATCTCCACGAGCTCATCCCGCTCCCCACGTCAACCGAAATTTCCGCGCCCTGACACTGCCTGATACTGAATGGGTTCGGCTTAAAAACCTTCAACATGGACAAAGTTTGCAGCCTCGCATCTTCTTTTGTGGCGTACACCTATCTGCGCTTCTTATACTGTGTCGCTTTTCGCCTGCCGCTTTCGACGCCGAAAAACAGAAAGCGATGGTTATGGTTATGCAGTTTCCCAAAGCATTCTATAAGGATGAGCCTTCGCTGGGACTTGTGCATTGCCCGCTCGCTCGAAAGAGAACTAGTACCGGGCCCTGGGCTGCGCTTACGTTCGTTCTCAGCAACGTCTCTGGCAGAGACCCAGGCACTCTTCCCGTCCCTGAGGTACACCTGGCGTTGCTAATATGACTGCTGCACGGACCCCCGCAGTTGTAAGACTACCACCTCTGCTCTAGCAACGTTTTGCCCACCAAACGACATCGTTTCCATCAAGAGGTGCCGAAGCCGTCACCTGCAAAGTGAAGGGTTCCATGCATCAGTCTCGATAAACTGCCTCGCCACCACGATGGGGTATTCACGGAGATATATACCGACTGGCGTGCGTGCTGACTGTGCGACAGAAGGAATGAGGCTGGTCACGCAGAGTGACATCTCTCATTGAAAGAAGAGCGACAGCACGATCGTTTGCCAGCGCTGCGAACACATGGTGCGGCCACCCGAGTTGTACGTCATGATCTGCCAATGGTCTTTAAACCCCGAGTACAGGACCGCTGGTAGTAGCTTAGCAGGGTGAGGCTTCACGGCCATGACTTCATGCAACCTCGGAGAGAGGATAACAGTAACGTCACATGTGTTAAGATGGGAGACATCAGGTCTCGTCATGCCTGTCCATCGCAGTCACATCCTCCGGCCAAGCCAGATAAAAGAGCCTAATCTAAGAATAGAACACCCAAGTTCGTCCTGAAAGGCTGTATTGGAGATGCATGCGCACCAAAACGAAATGTTATACATCACTACGGGTGTCTCAACACAAGGCATATCATAAACAAATCATCGATAATACTACAGAGAATATATGCCAGACATCGAACTGAACGAGAGGCAACGCGGAGAACAACATAATAGTAAGGCAGACGAATATCAGGGTTCACCCCTAATATTGATTGATGGAACCCCGAATTGTTCAACATACGGAAGAAGTGGGTCATATCGACTTGCATCTAAATCTTCCGGCGAAAACCTCCCTAATGCAGTCACAGGTTCAGGCATAGTACCCGAATATTGGCTTGTGAAGGGTGTGTTAAAAAATGGCTTATGGCACAGATATGGAAGTGAATCCTACCGTGCATACTTGAAGAGATCTTTTTGTATCTGCTCCAATTGGCCTTGTGTGTGGGGATGTCGACTGAAGTCTGTGAGCGAGTTGATGTGCGAATAGTACGTGTTGTAGTGGCGTTCTTGGCTCCAAGTGGTCTGTTTACGTGTGCCCCGAGACCACTCATCGATGCAGCACTCGATCTGATGACAGTAGGTACTCCGTCAGCATCCAGGGCACAAACACATGTACGATCAATTCTTACCACCATGAGGACAAGGGCAATAGCCGGGATTGGCATCGTAGAAAAATATTCATGGAAGACAATGCCGTCAGCGTCCTTGTCCTCAAACCAGGTGATATTGATGGCCTTTTGGATGATGGGATGTCTATACGGAAGTTGAGGAGCCCTGCCAGGACTGTAGTCCTGTGGGTATACGAGGATCAGTGCGTTGCAAATTGGGAAGCGATGAGACAAACGCGGTAGATGAATGTCATGTCAGTCAACATTGTATATGCGAGGTTTGCATTGTTATTTATGCTATCAGGAGCTTGACTCGTGTCAAAGTCGTAGTAAGTCTCTACTGCGTGCGTAATCTTCTTCTTCATCTCGGCGATGGGATCCATGCTGCGAACTGCGAACTAAGGATTCACGTGAAGCTGTGCAAAAATTTTTGATGAAAAAGAAAGAACCCTACCAGGTCTGGTTGGGACGGTGGACTGGGATAGGTAGTCGTCCTTGCACATGCATCAGTCCACACAGTCGTTGCCCATTCAGCTCTCTTCTGAGACGATGGGAATGCATCCTTGCAGGCAAGATTACATCGATAAAGAGATCGAGCGACGCTTATCACGTAGTCAAGCGTAGTTCCTAATTCAAGAGAAGAATCAGGTTTGAGTATCCCACGAAACGCCGAAGACGAATTGACCAGATAACGGTTGTGAATCAGATCGATATCCAACCAGAGCTGCATCTTTGGCTCTCTGTGATGCGGTCTATTGTAGGAGTAATAAGATATACGGTCGGGAAAGGCACGTGTGGAAGGCAACCTTAGCGTATCGGTACGCATCTTCGGCATCCTTGCGATATTCTCGAGCCTTTCGGTATCCTGACCCTGGAACGAGCGATTTCGAGTGACTCGAGTCTGCGCCTGACATAACCTCCCTTGCACTATCAGACATTAGCGGCGATATACTTCAAGGAAGGGAAGTCTCACTGAAGCACTTTCTCTCCGATAAGCGCGCGGTCAGTAGAGCTCATCTCGGACCCATATTGCTTGACCAAGGTACCGGCTTCGTCGAGCAGTTGGTCACCCTGCTTCCTCTGGCCTGATGTTGTCAAGAGACCGAGACCGTGAACCCTGTTCGGATTCGTAGTGATATGTCTTGCATTGCTTGAGGTGCCCTCTGATAACCGGACGCCCGGTGGGTCGGGTGGGGGGAGAGTGCTGATTTGCAATATAGAATTAGAAGCAGGGTGTTGTGATCTTGGGGTAGTATAGTGGGGCACGTTGCTCTGAGATGCGATGAAGGTTGAGGGTTGTGGCAGGGGTAGGTCTGTCATCCAACGCAGTCAAGCCGAGCAGTACCGCCCTGTGAAACACAGGACGCACCCCATTCTTGGAACTCTTCGGAAAAAATCGCCACTGTAACAGTTTCTGTACCAGTTGTTCTCGAACTGTTTTCATTGACAAACAGCGAATCTTTTTGTGCGGACACCTCAACCGCGAGAATCATATAGTGACCACAGGAGGCACTCACCGCACGGAACACTGAGTACCTCCGGCTTGGACCTTTGGAGGTGACTCATCACTGTATCCGGTTGGAGGGTTTCCTGTGATTGTAGATATGACCGGAATAATGCCACTGAGATATGAATGCCTACATACATCAATATCACAGATTCCGTCGATTCGCGCCAGGTCGTCATCATGAACAAGGACCATATCGCAGTTGGGCGCGCGCTGTGCAGTCTAAGTCAGGAGCAGTGCACACGCACAGCAAGACACAGCCAGGATCTTCAGTACTCACTTTGGCGACATACTCTAATAGTAGGTGAAGAGGATCCCGATACTTCGAAAGCTCAAATGAAAATGAAGACTAGGAAATTTCAAACAGCGTACCTTTGTAACAGCGGGTATTGATATGAGATCCATGTCTGGTTCGTCATCATGCCCGTCCAGATCCGGATTAGGTCCTGCGCCTCTAAGCTGCCTTGGTAATATCCTGTGGATACGAGCGACACGGAACCCTCGAATAAATATGCATTGATCCTCGGGCAAGTCCTGACGTGCACAACGTCTTAGAATTCGTCGGTTCGTGCGGTCTATGCATCCGAGCCAACATACCGTCAAGTTCCCATCAGGGCCACAATTGAACACCGCTCCTCGAATGCGCTCGGGGGAGAATTTCCACCTGATGCTAGGTTCAGGGTCATCGACTCCTGTAACCCCAAAGGATATTTGTGCATCCGACTCCCCCTGGAGCTCCAAGAAAGTAACATTAGCGGAAGATTTAGTGCGATCACACCCAGTGATCAGAACGATTTCTTCCATCTTTTCAATTCCCAATTCGAGCCATCGAGCAAAGGCGAACCAGCAATTGATATGTTTGAGCATATGCCGGCCAAAAGCTCCCCTCGCGCGAGTGTCCTGACGTCGAGCCTGTACTGGAAGGGATAATACTGCGCCTCCTCGCTTCCTTGTACACAAAAATGAGACCTGTGGAAAGTCATCGTCATCTGGTCTGATAAAGTATCAGCGACGAGGGTTTTGATGAGGTATCGCAAGTACCCTATTGCATTATAGTCTGCTTCAGCAGGCATGCCAGTGGTGTTGATTCCGGCGGAAGAGTAATGCGTGGGCCTGATTATGCCACGGTCGATATGTTCTGGACAGTTGGGGATAAGAGGCTCAAAGTTCTCTGGTACACCGAACAGGCTATGGGATTGATCGTTTACAGGAAGTAGAACATTGAAAAGACGGTGGAATTTGCCTCCGCGTACGTAACCGACGTCCCCAACCTCCACGGGGCTATACAGTCTCCCCAGACTGGGTCCAGGCTCCCACAGGGCATATCCATACGCTGGATACCTGATCGCAAGTTGTTCGCGAAAGATGTTATAGTGGGCCATTGGGGGATTGAGGGATCACGTTCAGTGTCGATGAGGGTCTATCCTATCACGGCGGGCAGGCGGGCTCAGGCGGATAAGAGTTGGCTTGTTTCAGCGCACGCATCACACCTCAGTGGCACTGGGAGCTTCCGCCGAGAGTTGGTGCCTTTCCACACCAGGTCATGCCCTCAAAATAGTTAGGCCCGATTTTAGACGCTCGTTCGTCACGAACGCGTTCTCTCTCATTTCAATCTCAGAATTCCTTTATTGTTAGTCATCAATGTCCTTTTTTAAGACAACTTGTGAGTGCTTTATTAGGCACGCTCATTTTGACTGCACCTTTTTATCCAACCCTGAACTGAGAACGCACAGTCTACTCCCAGATGTAATGACACCTCTGAGTCTGGCACTGTCGCCCGGTCTCATCCTGCACACTCCACGTCTGCCTCGAACGTGAGAGATCTTATCGCTCGCTCTGAGACTCGGATTGGGGCGACAAAGACAAAGAAGCTCTTACCAATTACCTTATGCGCTGTCGCAATCACCTTTGTGATCTTGACTCAGAATACACGTACGGGGAGAAAAGCGTCTTTCATCGAAACACAGTCCGACCACTCGTTCCCCCGGTGGTATTTATGCCAACTCGATCTGCCCCCAAACCCCTCTATCCCGAACTGCAGAGTGCATATCTTACTTATTGATGTCGACTGTCACCTCGAACGGAGTTTTTGACCCTAGACTATCCTCCGCGACATCTGCCAAAACTGGAAGCTCTACCGTTTCCAGCTCGCATCTGAGCACCACATCATCTCACAACGTCCTTGGTAATTCCGAGTACTTTCAATCCGACACAGGAACTCTAATATCAGTTTTGGACCATTCTCTACTAGCCTCTTGGAAGCCCTCTGGAGAGCAAAGCGACCATACGCTCTCATTTATAATCCCTGCGGTACATCCTTTTCCGCCGTCGCGCAAGAGATTGCAGAGCGACTGACCTACTCCTATTCTTTAGTCTGGCGGCTCTGTGAATACCCCTACGTATTATGGCGGGGTTCAACCAGTGATGAACCCACAAGAAGCGTTCGACAGCCTTGCTGGCGGTAGCCCTCTCACACTGCACATAGGCACGCTTCCCCCACCTCCCGCCGGGGACAATAAGGGCGCTTCGAAACTTCCTAGGATGCATGGGTGTCCTACTAGCTGACACCCTCACCCTAGATATTCATGTCTGATACTGTAGCACGGTCGTAATGTGGTGTGGCACCGCGAGACTTTCGTCTCACCCGACAGAAAAATTCGTTTTGACATCTACGCGTGCCCGTCCACTGCCTGTTTCCGGAGTATAAATAATGGCCCTCAAGAGGCCAGTTTACCAACTTTCTGCTCCTTGGGACTGCTCGAGTCCTGTGGTCGTGTATCACGTGATCCCACAGCCTCGACATTGACCAGATAAATTATGACGGTAGGTACTGTGAGGCGCAGCCGGCGGCATGGGTGCGTTTTCGTCGGTCCGCTGGTGTACCGGCGACCCTGGTACTGTTTTCCATTGCACCGTGACGACGGTGTCACGGTCGACCTTCCAATCTCCACGAGCTCATCCCGCTCCCCACGTCAACCAAAAGTTCCGCGCCCTGACACTGATACTGAATGGATTCGGCTTAAAAATCTTTAACATGGACAAAGTTTGCAGCCACGCATCTTCTTTTCTTCTTGTGGTGCACATCTATCTGCGCTTCTTATCTTGCGCTGCTTTTTGCCTGCCGCTTTGGACGCCTAAAAACAGAAAGCGAAGGTTATGGTTATGCAGTTCCCTAAGGTATCCTATGAGGATGAGCCTTCGCCGGAACTTGTGCATTGCCCGCTCGCTCGAAAGAGGACTAGTACCGGGCCCTGGGCTGCGCTTACGTTCGTTCTCAGCAACGTCTCTGGCAGAGACCCAGGCACTCTTCCCGCCCCCGAGGTACACCTGGCGTTGCTAATATGACTGCTGCACGGACCCCCGCAGTTGTAAGACTACCACCTCTGCTCTAGCAACGTTTTGCCCGCCAAACGACATCATTTCCATCAAGAGATGCCGAAGCCGTCACCTGCAAAGTGAAGGGTTCCATGTATCGGTCTCGATAAACTGTCTCGCCACCACGATGGGATATTCACGGAGATAGATACCGACGTGCGTGCCGACTGTGCGACAGAAAGAATGAGGCTGGTCACGCAGAGTGACATCTCTTATTGAAAGGAGAGCGACAACACGATCGATTGCCAACACTGGGAACATATGGCGCAGCCATCCGAGTTGTACCTCATGATCTGGTCTCCAAACCCCGAGTACAGGACCGCTGGTAGTAACTCAGCAGGATGAGGCTTCACGGCCATGACTTCCTGCAACGTCACATGAATAACGTGATGTGTTAGATGAGAGAGACATCAGGTCTCGTCATGCCTGTCCATCGCAGTCGCATCCTCCGGCCAAGCCAGCTAAAAGCCTAATCTAAGAGAACACCCCAAGTCCGTCATGAAAGGCTGTATTGAAAGGCTGTATTGGAGATGTATGCGCACCAAATCAAAATGTTACATATCACTACGGGTATCCCAACACAGGCACATCATAAACAAGTCATGTACACAGATAATACCACAAAGAATATGTGCCAGACATCAAATTGAACCAGAGGCAACGCGGAGAACAACACAATAGTCAGGCAGACGATATATGATCAGGGACTCCTAATATTGATTGATGGAACCCCATATTGACTTGCTTCTGGGGAAAACCTCCCTAACGCAGTTACAGGGTCAGCCGTAGTACCCGCATATTCGCTTGTGAAGGGTATGTCAACAAAATAGCTTGTGGCACAGATACAAAGGTGAATCCTACCATGCATACTTGAACAGATCTTCCTGTATCTGCTTCAATTGGCCTTGTGAGTGAGGATGTCGACTGAAGGCTGTGAGCGAGTTGATGTGCGAATGGTACGCGTTGTAGAAGTGTTCCTGTTCCCAACTGGACTGTCTGCGTATGCCCTGGGACCACTCGCCAATGCAGCACTCTATCTAATGCCAGTAGGCGCCCCGTCAGCATCCAGGGCACAAACACACGTGCGATCAATCCTTACCATTGTGAGGACAAGAGCAATAGCCGGGATTGGCATCGTTGAAAAATATTCATGGAAGACAATGCCGTCAGCGTCCTGGTCCCCAAACCAGGTGATATTGATGGCCTTTTGGATGATGGGATGTCTGTACGGAAGATGACGAGTCCCGTCATGATTAACGTCCTGTGGGTATACGGGGATCAGTGCGTTGCAAATTGGGAGGCGATGAGACAAACGTGGTAGATGAATGTCATACGAGTCAACATTGTATATGCGAGGTTTGCATTGTTATCTATGCTACGAGGCGTTTGACTCGTGTCAAAGCCGTAGGAGGTCTCTACTTCGTGTATAATATTCGTCTTCATCTCGGCGAGGAGATGCATGCTGCTAACTGCGAACTAAAGATTCACGTGAAGCTGTGCAAAAGTTTGATGAAAAATAAGAAAAAAAAAAGAAACCTACCAGTTCGGGTTGGGATGATGGACAAGGATAGGTAGCCGTCCTCGCACATGCATCGGTCCACACAGCCGTTGCCCACTCAGCTCCCTTATTAGACGATGGGAATGCATCCTTGCAAGCAAGGTGACATCGATAAAGAGATCGAGCGACGCTTATCACGCGGTCAAGTATAGTCACTAATTCATGAAAAGAGTCAGGTTTGAGTATCCCGTGAAACGCTGAAGAAGAATTGACCAGATAACGGTAGTGAACCAGATCGATGTCCAGCCAGGGCTGCATCTATGACTCTCTGTGATGCGGTCTATTATGGGAGTAGTAAGATATATAGTCGGGAAAGACACGTGTGGAAGGCAACCTCGGCGGATCGGTACGCATTTTTAGCACTCTTGCGATATTCATGAGCCTGTCGGTATCTTGGAACGAACGATTTCGAGGCTACCCCTGACTTCACTTCATTTGCACTATTAGACGTTAGCGGCGATATACTTCGAGGAAGGGAAGTCTCACTGAATAATTTTCGCTCCGATAAGCGAGCGGTCATCAGGGTTCATCTCGGGCCCATATTCCTCGACTAAGGTACTGGTTCCTTGGAGCCATTGGTCACCCCGCTTTATTTGGCCTGATGGTGTCTGCTTGGCCACAAAACCGAGACCATGAGCCATGTTCATATTCATAATGACATGTCTTTCTTTGCTTGAGGAGTCCTGACCCGTCCCGGAACTCATGATGAGGGGATAACGAAAGGGATCTGCCAAAAGACTGAGGAACTAAGATAAGTAGATAGTACTTTTGTGGACCGTCGCGGGGATTCAGCGCTTGCATTTATTGGAAACGGCCCAAATATACACGAGCCACTGGCGCAGGGCTGTGGCAAACAGCAGGCAAAAGGAGTAGAAATGCGCCGACCAGAAATGGTAGGCGTTGCAGTCGAATCAGCTTGCAAAAAAGGTGGCGTAGTAAAGATGTTAGGGCGCAGAGAATTTTCCACATACAGTTGCTTGTACAGAATTTCCTGGATGGCTTAGGACGCAGAGTTGAATCTGATAACGGGACTACGATTTTGGATGGTTATAGGTGGAGCGCAAATATTGAGGGCTGAGCGCCGAGAGTTCGTTATCTGCCACCGACAGTCCGTCCATCGGCGTTTGCGTCGCTTCGTTCCTAGGGTAGGTGGCCCGCTGACCTCTATGCTGTATGTGCTGGGCGTTCGATCCATCCTAATGAGATTTCTAGGCGTGTACATCGGAAATCCAAAGTCAGGCAGCATGGGAAGTGAATCACTCTGGCCAAATTGTCGGCTTCGGCCGTGTCTTTTTCCGACCAGTGGCCATAGTCGATGCACGTCAATGTTTTACGTACGTTCGGGCCTTAAATTTTGTAGGTCTTGTTACCCCACCCTTCACAGCATCAGGAAACCTGCGTAAAACTTTTTTTGACTTGTACGAGCTCGTACTAGCTCGTACAAGTTGAAAAAGTGAGATAAGTCCATAAGTTGAAAAGGAACCTAGATTCAAAAGTTTGCTTGTTCATGTTCATGCTACCGAAAAGCAGTAAAGTAGAAAACAGTTGCAGCCGGCTACAGTAAAGACCAGAGATACAAATATAAAGCATTAATATATTATTAAAATTTGATACTAAAAAACAATAATTACTAAGTCCAAATCTGGCCTCTTTGACTTCGAGTTTTTTTTTTGAGCTTTCAACTCGGCAAGAAGGGCATCTTGGCTCTATCGAAACCTGGGATGCTGCGGAAGTGGTTCGTCTTTTTCTGTCGTCTACTTATTAACCACAATGACGCAGTGCAACAATTTAACAGAGCGCTCGACGAGCAGTTCCTGGCCAATTGGGACCTCAATCCTGGGGACGGCGCTTTCAAAATTGACATCAAAATCCATGATACCTCCGCTGATCATTTCAGTGCGCGACGATTCAACTTGACTTCCAACTGCCGGAATGCTTCAACTTGAAATATCGTTCTGCTAAGGAGGCAGTCAATTCTGACAAACCACCAAGCCAGTCATCATCCATCGCGCCATCCTGGAGAGCCTGGAACGTTTATATTGCAATTATCACAGTACTTCGCCGGCAAATGGTGCGAAGTGGTTAGGACCCAGGTGTTGTCTCGATTGACACTCATTCTTCCTAGGCCGTTCTGGCACTCTCCGCGACAGGTCCTTGTCATCCCTGTGGCTGTGCCTTCGTGGGTATCTTGTGGTATCTGTTGAACTGTTGTTCTAAATGGGACTGGAATATCGTTTACTTTGTAGAAAAGTTACGCGTCCGAAATTGTTGCAAAGATGTCTGAGAGCAGCCATTTTGGTGCTGACAACGGGGCGGATACACTACCAAAGAAGATCCGGAATGGCGAAGTTGTGCTCGATCTTCCTTGCGTTTACCAACTCGCAAATGAACTGTGAGGGGGGCGCAACCTAATGGCCGAATCTTGAAGCCTCCACCTCTGTTTTTGGCCTACCCTACAGTGGTGGGTCAGGAAACAACAATGACAACGAGTAACCCGCCCTCATCCCTGTCGCTCCCAACGCAGCAAGGACTACGAGGATGATGGCGACAGGTAACCGCCCCGCTCCGCCGCTCCGATGTTCTACTCAATGCGCTGCTGCAGCTCACGCACACACCGTTCTTCGCTGTCGACCCCCACGTACTGCTTGCCCCACTCGAGTGCTGCCTCACACGGCTCGATGCGGGTCCGACAGTGGCACTCGCGCGTGGGGTGCAAGTCCTGCTTTTGCGTGTCGCTGGGAGCGTTGGCGCAGGTGTTAGGACTGGTGCTTTGATGCCGGTGCGTGGGGTTGGGAGACTGCCGGGGCACTGCTGCTCTTCACAGCTGCGGGTGTGTGTTGGGCAACCGGGAGGTGGGATAATGTGCGGAAGGGGTGTAGAGCTGATTGGGGCTGGGTCAGGGAGGCTGCTGAGCGGGACATTCAGGTACTAGGCTTCGTCGCCCCTGCTCCCTCGGGTGTAACTTAACTTGCTGATATTGTATCGAATGCATACAGGCTGCACTTGACCAGGCGCTCAACGGTGCAGTACGCTCAAACTTGTGTGCTATTCTAGGACGGAGTCCATCTTGTACATCAGTGCGATCACGTCCTTGCCGACGTTGGCGCATTTGAAGTGGCTCCTGCGTCACCCGCACTCGCCTGTAATGCCCTTGGAGATCAAGTGGAACGAGACGAGCGGCATGCGCGAGCCGAGCGTGCGCACGACGCGCTTGAAGGACGTGAACGGGCGCGTGGCGGGCGCGTGGAGGTTCGCTTGGTACACCTCGTCCGCGAGTAGCACCAGGTGGTACGGCATGGCCACCCCATGCGTAGCCAGTATCGTGGTGTACAGCAGGTACTGGGGGATCGAGGTGAGGATGTTGGACTTGGCGTTGGAAATCAGCATCGAGATGAGTAACGACGCCCGCGGACGTGCCGTTCCCATCGAATCAAACGACAATTATTCAATTTTGTTGTGTTAGTGTAGTGAACTACACGAGGACCAGTCCCAGCTGGCTTTAGACTGTTGGCGACCTGAAGGGACTGGACCCAATTGTGACCGAGCAGATGGACCGACATCGATTAATCCCGGACTCCCGGCTGACTCGTGACAGATGCAACCGGTCGCGGTTGACCTCTTCGGGGATCAAAAAATCGGACTGGACTGGACCTTACTGTAAAACCCTAGTCTTTCCATAACTTTTCACAATTGTTTTCACTTCTTCCACTTTTTAACTTAAAGCATTTCAGTACCGTCCACCAACACGGGTGGATGTGAACTTTTTTGCTTTTTGACTTACCTACTTGCAACTCCCCAAATAAGTCAAAAAGGTGAAAAGGTTATGCACAATTTGCTGATCCAGTCCCGTCCTTCGCACTATACGTCTGCCTCGAACGTGAGAGACAACGAAGGTCTTATCGCTCGCTCTGAGACCCGTATTGAGGCGACAAAGACAAAGGAGTTATTACCAATTCCCTTATGCGCTGTCACAATCACCGTTGTGACCTTGACTCAGAATACACATACAAGGAGAAAAGCGTCTTTCATCGAAACACAGTCCGACTACTCGTTCCCCCAATGGTATTGATCTGCCCCAGAGCTCCTCTATCCCGAGCTGCAGACTGGATATCTTACCTATTGATGTCGACTGTCACCTCGAGCGGACTTTCCGACCCTAGATTATCCTCCGCGGCATGTGCCAACAATGGATGCTCTAACTTACCTTATCTGGCCCGTATCTGAGCACCACATCGTCTCACAACGTCCTTGGTGATTCCAAGTACTTTCAAACTGACGCAGGAGCTCTAATCTCAGTATCGGACCATTCTCTAGCCTCTTGGAAGCCCTCTGGAGAGCAACGCGACCATACGCTCTCATTTACAATCTCAATCTCAAATCCTCCTGCGGTACTTCCCTTTCCGCCGTCGCGTAATAGATCGCAGAGTGACTGACCTACTCCTATTCTTTAGTCTGGCGGCTCTGAATGCCTCTACGCATTATGACGGGGTTCAACCAATGATAAACCCACAAGAGGCGTTCGACAGACTTGCTGGCGGCAGTCCGAGTCCTCTCATGCTTCACATAGGCACGCTTCCTCCGCCTCCCGCCGGGGACAATAAGGGCCCTTTGAAACTCCCTAGGATACATGAGCGTCCTACTAGCTGACATCCTCAGCCTACATATTCATGTCTGATGCTGTAGCATGGTCGTAATGTCACGATGTGGTGTGGCACCACGAGTCTTTCGTCTCACCGCACAGAAAAAAATCGTTTTTTTACGCATCTACGCGTGTCTGTTCCTGTTTCCGGAGTATAAATAACGGCCCAGCCCTCAAGAAGCCAGTATACTAACTTTCTGCTCCTTGGGACAGTCCTGTGATCGTGTATCACGTGATCCCACAGCCTCGTGTTATATCCACCAGATAAATTATGACGGTAAGGCGCGGCCGGCGGCGTGGATGACTTTTCGTCGGTCGGTCCGTTGGTGTACCGGCCCCTCCGGTGCTGTTTTCTATTGCACTGTGACGACGGTGTCACGGTTGACCTTCCAATCTCCGCGAGCTCATCCCGCTCCCCGCGTCAACCGAAAGTTCCGCGCCCTCAGGCTGATACTGATACTGAATGGGTTTGGCTTGAAACCTTCAACATGGACAAAGTTTGCAGCCT
>QLOZ01006429.1:0-11892 GCA_003314065.1 Lactarius sp. MG50 | reverse complement strand
CGGCAGGACCAACAGGCAACCAGCACCAGCGCGGCAGCAGCACCAGCACCGGCAGCACCAGCGCGACGGCAGCACCGATACCAGCGGTACCAGCAGCGGCACCATCGGGCGCAGCGGCGGTGGCACCAGCGAGCGTGGCGGCGGCGGCACCAGCAGGCGCAGCAGCTAGCACCAGCGCGGTGGCAGGACCACCAGCAGCACCAGCGATGGCACCATTGGGCGCACCAGTGCGACGGTAGCACCGACACCAGTGGTACCAGCGGCGACACCATCGGGCGCAGCAGCGGCGGCACCAACGGGCGCAGCAGCAGTAGCACCAGGCGGCGGTGATGACAGTAACAATAGTAATATTCATTTTTTTCTTTCTATTCAAATAGTACAGGGTGTACAATATAGCACAGTGTACATGAATCACAGTAGTAGTAAAAATACAACCTGAACCAGTGTGATGCCGCCACGGTGCCGCCGGTGTGTAGCGTCAGAGCCGGCTTCGAGCCGACCGGCTTGGCTCAGCATGGCTCGGCTTGCTCAGTGAACCGGCTCGCCGACAGGGTCGGCTAATAGGTGGCTGGCTATGGCTCGGCTCGGCTCGTGCAGCCGCCGCAACACTAGCCCAGAGATAGAAAGGTGACTCGTCAAATTTATAGTAGTACTCGCTAAGTTTCAGATGGGCATCAGCAAGGCCCTTAATCAGGTGGGGAGATAGGCCTTTCTCCTCACGGAGAATGTCCTTGATATCGGCCTGAAGTCCACGAAAGATTGTGTGAGTGGAAGAGAGCATGGGACTCTTCATTGCGGACATCTGGGTGGTGGCAGAACGGAATGATTTTAGCCAGCGTGTTACCATCTCTATTGCTTGCCAATCCTCCTCAGTTAGGCAGTACTGTATCAAATCTTCGTGCCGATAGATGAATGTGTTGATAGCTTCACGGTGCCTTAATGCACGACCTAGGACATTATGAGGCAAGCACTGGCAATACTAGTAGTCTGACCAAAGAGAACTTACGAAGCATCTGGTGAGTTGATGACCATCTGGTCTTGACGTCAAGAATAAGCATGAGGGCAGTACCACTGGTCTCCGCTGTATGTTCTGAGAAAGACATACGGACTTCCTTAAGCCAATTTTGCCGCCTCTGGGGACTTGAGCGAACAGCTCGTACAACTTTACGAAGCTGATAGAAATGAGCCCATCAACACTTACTAGTAATCCTGCAAAACTCACCTTGGAAATAGCTTCAAGGACATTCTCTTCGCAGTCTTCATTGTTATCACATGCTTCGTCGTCATCTTCAATCCTAAAGGTGACGTCATCTTGATAATTACTCCCACATGCAGCCGCTTTGTCGCTATCCTTCTCCAACATTATACCAATGGCTTCAAAGAGCTGGTGGATCTCAGCACGCTGCACTCAGCTTAAAGCAATGGAATGTAGTTACTGACCTTAAGTGCAGCAAGGTGGATGGTGTGAGGCATACATCACATACGAGCGTCTTTAGCCGAAAAGTCAATGCCCTCAGTTTGGCAGCGAGCCTCTAAACACACCATCAGGGTGTCATTGTTACTTGCATTGTCCATCGTTATGGCAAGAATCTATAACCTGTCAGTAAAGAGATTAATTAACATCTTAATGACGCACCCTGCCCTTGAGCCCATACAGCCCAAGCGTTCCCCAAACCACTTCAGCCATATTCTCACCGGAGTGAGGGCCAATTAACTCCTGGAAGTCAATGAGAAGCTCCTCTACATTTGTTTGTCAATAGGAAATATGCCTTATAAGAAGGACGACATACCCAACTCTCCTTTGTTCGTAACATAGTGAGCAACAATGGCCAAAAAAGCCAGGCCATTGCTCGACGTCCATGCATCAAGTGAAAGACTGATCTTCCCCTCCAGGGTCTGCAACCAAGCATTGGACGCCGATGAACCTAGGACAGAGATGTCCCCACCTTAAACATTTCTCGTGTGCCCTCAACTATCTCTTCACCCAGTTTCATCACACGCCTTTGAATGCCATCTCGACTTGGCAGTTTGAGGGTTGTTGAGGAGTGGTGCACGTACTGAAGCATGTTGATGAACTCGGGCTTTTCCACTTCGTCAAATGGCTGATCACAGGTAACAATCCATTCGACAAGAAGGCGCTCAAACTTGCTATGATCAAACGGCTCCTAAAACCATGTTGGTTGTGCTGGGAGAGGATAAACTTAATACAACATACCACAGTCGCTCTTTCCTGTCTCAAAAATGCAGAGGTTATTGACGAAGCTCTCATCTCGAGAGCTTTGACATATTCTGCTTGATCTTGCCCACTAAATTCCTTGTGACCAGAGGCGAATGCGATCTCATCCTGAGATGGCGGAGTGTCACGATCTTTGAGGACCATGTATAGCTTGAAAAGCGGCTTGAAATGAGTCCGCAAGTGGCCAATAAGACCTGTGGACCATTAGACTACTGAAGCATCGGTCACAGACAGATCATACCATTTAAATTGTGGTTCATCGCTTTTGTGATGGTCAAGACCTTCCTGTTTCCGTGATAGCATCAGTAATGCTTATCACCTGGTTTCCTGGGACTGCCATCAGCAGCAAAGTCAACAGGTTCATAAAAGAGATAAATTGGACTCTTCTTGACTCCCTGGGACAATCAGAGAAGAATTGGGTCATATAAGAATGAGTTTACCTTTTTCTGGGCTGAGCTAACACTCGACATAGAGCCCTGTGGCTGAACTTGAAGCACCTGTGGTGTATCCTTGTCCGGAAGTTCCTCAATTGTGGGGCGATGTAGTCTCTTTGCAGCTGAGGGTTTGTTCGACGAGGCCTTGGCTTTACCTTTCCCCTTTGACGCCTTCCGAGGCTTTGGTGGTTTGATCTTCAAAGGCAATGTGTCAGCGATCTAAGATCTATGTTAGCAAAAGTGAAAATGTGCAGAACGAAACATACCTCCTCAGGCATGATCTCAGTAACATCGCAATCACTCTCAGTTTCCAAATCAGAGGTCTCACTTGAGGTATATGGCTCATCAGAGCCAGACAGCATTTCACGCTTGCGTTTGGTGTTCTTCCTCCACTGAAGCCTCAGACATGACTCTATGTCAATGGGTTGTTGTTCTGCTTCAATTATTTCCCGCATCCATGCAGTGTTCTGCGTTTGTTGATTTCGCCCTGATGGATTCAGTGTACAAGGAAACAAACAGCAACAAACCATACTGACCTGTTTGAACAGTACTTGAGGGTGCCATAGGCGTATCATCATCTTGGTCATTATACCAAACAATTTCCGATGCGTCCTTCAAGGTCCCATCTGGTCGCAAGGCGCATTGATCTATGGTAGTCACAAGATCTGAGCCGGACATGAGGAGCAATTCGAGCAAATTTGAGGGTCAAAGCAAGCACAGAGAGAAAACCGGCTGTGTCGATGAGTAAGGAGCAAGAGAGATTCTAGAACAGAGACGAGAGAAGTTCTCTGACGTGAATTTATCAAGACGCTTGGTGGCCCAGTGGCTTGGTTGGTGTCAAGAGGCAGGGCGTAGAGGGATTGAAACAGGGAAAAGGTCTTAGAGGAGTTCACTGGCACGCAGGGGAAAGAAGAGGGAAAGGCTGGAAAGCCCGTTCTGCTGTTATGTCATGTTATTTGTACAGTATTGTATTTGTCGCTGTGATGTACGCTCCCCGCCAATCACATTGTACAATTCCATGTTGCCCTGAGCCAGCCTGAGGATCTCAGCTGAGTTGGAGTTCTGCCAAGAAAGGGAATCACATACCTCCAATCGCTATCCTGCACACCACCCAGGGATCAGCACTTGGTCCCACAGCAACGAATGTACTTTGCTGCTATGATGCACACGCCGTGCCAATCGCATCATACAATTCCACCTGAAAGGCCCAAAATGTTGGGCAAAAGATGGCGGAAAAGAGGGTCAAGCCCTGGCCCCCAAAGCGAAGGAACCACAACAAGGGTAACGACACCACAACAGTTGCATCGATGGTGGACATCGAAGCCTGGGCCATGGAGATCCTGAAGGGTGACTCTTCAGCTAATAAAGAATACATTGGATCAGTTATCGAGGAATCGTACCACTAGTTGTGGACCTACTGATCTTGTCTAGGAGGAAGTTACACAGTCGCACTCAACACTTACATTCTCACGCTCCATCGTCGCACGGTGGACATCAAAGCCTGGGCCATGGAGATCCTGGAGGATGACTCTTCAGCAGATGAAGAAGAGCATTGGATCAGTTATTGAGGACTCTTACCACCAGTTGTGGACCTACTGATCTGTCCAGGAGGAAGTTGCGCTTGAGGCGTACTGAGCAGCTTACATTCTCAATTTCTCATGCTCCAATCGTCACCTTGGGCACATCGTCTGCACCAACGCAGCCTAAGGACTACAGCTAATAGATGACCTAGCTCCCACATCCCACTCTCACCAAGACCAAGTACTCAGGCCCAATGAATCGACCCATGCCATCGCATTTTCTGACCCACCACTATCTAGCAGGACAGTTCCCTATCCACACTCTCACATTCCAGGCCACCATCACCAGCACCGGCGGCCCCCATGGCCATTGCCCTGGCCCTCAGCCCCTTGCATTTGCTAGCCTGTGCAACTCCTTGTCCGCATTGCACATACGACAGCTGCGGGGTGGACGCGCCATGAATCATGCACGATTGGCAAACCCGCATCCCATGCCACTCGCAATCGTCCTGGATGCGTCATGAATTGTGCATGATTGGCAAACCCACATCTGCCACTTGCGATCGTCCCACCACTAGCAGTAGCAGCGGCAGAGGTGGTAGTGGCAGGATGAGCATCAGTGCAGCAAGGTCGCTCCACTATATATGCCTGCAAGGATCATCATCACTGAGGGAGGAAACATAGATGAAACATGTAATTACGACCCATGCAACTCACGCACACTTAGGCATCAGAGAGATAACAATAAGGGGTCGTAATGATCCGCACACGCATGCACATGCGCACACATGTAACATGTTATGGTACAACTCTATGAGTACCTGTACAACAGGCATAAACGGCCATTGAATGATGGGTCTTGACGGGCCAGGCTCATCGTGCAACCATACCGTAGAGTGCAGCTTCAAACCATGAATGGGATGGTTACGGGTGCCATAATATGGGACCCGTACACCTGTAAATACATGGGCATGGTGCGCAGCCCTACCACCTGTCTTTAGTTCAAAACCAGCCTGACCCGGGACCGCGTCTTTACCTTTGTGTATGTTGCGGAATACAAATGCTGACTCAAAAAAAAAAAAAAAAAAAAACATCCCAGTAAGTAGTTGTTCTAGGTTAGTGGACTAACAATGTTGTCTTTTAGGTACAGAGTACAGTGCAAGTGCACAGAAAGAAGGTAAGTGTGATAGTTAACATTTATATGCTAACTGTGTGTTCCAGGTAATCAACAATGACAGCTGCAGTGGCAGCAACGATAGCCGCGGCACCTGCAGCAAGGGCAGTGGCAGCAGCGAGAGCGGCACCGGTACCAGCAGCACCACAGAGCGGTGAGAGCGGTGGGGGCAGCGGCACAGCACCGGCAACAGCAGCAGGCACAGCAGCCAGAGCAGCGAGAGTGGCGGCGGCGGCGGTGGCAGCGGCATAGCAGCAACCCCTCCCTCGCTCCAAACGCAAGTAGAGGGGGTGTGTCTTGTTCTAGGCAACAACAGGCGACACCAACCCCTCCCTCACCCCAAACACGAGCTGGAGGGGGTTTATCTCGTTCTGGCAACAACAACTGATGCCCCCCTCCTTCCTCGCTACAAATGCAAGCAAAGGGGGTTTATCTCTTGTTTTAGGCAACCAACGGCATCCCCACCCTTCGCCCCAAGCACGAGCAGCACCTCCCTCGCCCCAAATGCGAGTGGCACTCCCTCACCCCCTCCCTCGCCCCAAATACGAGCGGAGGGTCTCACTTCTCTCCACACGATGACGACCAGCAGTGCGACTGTGACAAGGGTGCAATGACCACCACAGCACGGCGACGACAAGACTGCGATGACGATGGGCATCGTGACCGCAATGGACAATGCGACCGCAATGGAGTGGGCGACTGCGATGGACCGCGACAGACTGTGCAACTGCAACAGACTGCGCGACCGCGACAGACTGTGCAACCGTGACAGACTGCGTGACTGTGACGGACTGCGCAACCGTGACAGACTGCACAACTGTGATGGACTGCACAACCGCGACGGTGACGGACAGCAACCACAATGGACAGTGCGACCGTGGCAGCGGACTGCGCAATGGCGGCGGCAGACTGCGTGACGGCGGCAGCGGACTGCGCAACAGCGGTGGTGGACTGCGCAATGGCGGCGGCAGACTGCGCAATGGCGGCGGCGGACTGCACAATGGCGGCGGCAGACTGCGCAACGGCGGCGGCGGACAGTGTGAGGGATGGACAGCACGATTGATGGACAGTGTGACTGCAACAGGCAGCACAACTGTGACAGCAGGCAATGCCAGTTAGAATTTAGTATATTAGCTACTATAGTGTAGTAAAGTAAAGATATAATAAAGGTTTTTAGTTATAGGACTGGTCTGGGCCACAGCAAGCACCAGCACCACCAGTGACAACAGTGGCGGGAGCGGGGTCATGGTGGCGGTGGTAGTGGGTGTGGTGATGCTGCAGCAGTGCCGGTGTGGGTGCGGCGGCGCCACGGCAGTGCCGGCATGGGTGCAGCGGGGGCACGGCAGTGTGGGTGTGGCGGCAGCGGGTGCAGCAGCAGCATAATCATTGGACAATACATAGAATATATTACATAATGAGAACAAGTTCTTATTTTTCCTTAACCCAACTTAGGCTACTTAGCCCGGCCCATTGTCTTAATGACCAAGGAAATTTTAAAAAATAAGATATTGTAAGATGGTTAAGAGATGTTAAGAGGATTAATACAATTTAAGTGCCATTAAGATAATTTTCATTTACCTGATGTGCCTTACCACTAGGCTACCCAGCCCTTCCTGTCTAGAGTGTGGATTCTCATATACTCCAACACTATGGAATGCTATGGTGTGCTATGGTGTGCTATAGGGTAGGCCTATTGCTATGACTAACTATGGGGGTATTGCAGGTTCGCTAATGACTGTCCTTTAGGCTATGTGTCCCTATGTAGTGATGCTGACCACAAGACAGAGATATAGAGTGATAGGAAAGAGTGACCATATGTGAGGTGCTGTCCCTGGCAGTTTTAACCCAGTGTCATAGATTGTATATAGAAGAACAACATCATAGTAAAGTCACAAATAACAATGGTTACTTTCACACTAATGCAAAAGCAAGAGCAGGTATGAAATTGACCAGCAAAATACAACATATCTGTGCTGTGTAAAATGAGTCAATATTGCCTAACATAAATCTAAAATCACTCACATAACTAACACTCTCACTAGCACTTCTAAGAGGACTGTCCTAACTTAGATAGTACTTCACTTAGACACTGTTGATCCTCTTTCTGCCCTTCTGAATCTTGTGCTTGCCTGTGCATAATAAGGGCCTTTTCAAACATACTCTTGGCATCTTCCAGCTGTGACATCTCCACATATAACTTGCCTAACCCATGCAAATCATTTCCTTGACCCAACACATGATTGGCAATCTTGTGAAGGTCTAAGGCCTTATAAAAGGAGAATTTAGCCTCATGTAGCTTGCCTAGGCTTAAGTAAACACTTCCAAGTCCAGAATAATCATTTCCTTGACCTAAGACATTATTGGCAAGCTTGTGAAATTTCAGGGCCTTATGAAATGAGGTGACAGCTTCATTAGGCTTGTGTAGCATTAAATAGGCATCTCCAAGGTGATTGTAATCATTTCCTTGCCATATGTTGCTATTGGCAATCCTGTGAAGGTCTAAGGCCTTGTAATATAAGGTTTTGGCCTCATCTAGCTTGCCTAGCCTTAGGTAGATGTCTCCAAGTCCATTATAAGCATTTCCTCTCCCTAAGATAGCATTTGCATTTGTATAAAACTCTAAGGCCTTAGAAAATGCAGATTCTGCCTCATTTAGCTTGCCTAGTCTTCCATAGATCAATCCAAGACCACAGCAACCAGTTCCTTGGCCCAAATTATTATTTGTAATCTTATAAATTGCTAAGGCCTTTTGATATAGAGCTTCTGCATCTTCAAGTGCATTTAGAAATATATGCAATTCACCAAGATCCCAGAAGATGTTTGCATGCAAAGTGCTATTATTTTTTAAACTTAATGAGCATAGCTTTTCTGCTTCTTGTAGTTTATTTCTTGCACTTATCCAGTCACCTGAATAATAAAACAATTTTCCCCAACTCTGAAGACACCTGATTAATAAATTTGTGGCATTGTCTTTTTGTTGTAGGAATTCAATGGTTTGACTTATCAATTTATCTGAGTGATCCCCAATGCTGGAATGAAAGCTTGTAAACATAAGGATGGCATCAACTAGCTTTGCATCATCTTTATAGTTTATCCCCAAAAGATGAAATAGAATGGCCTTTGTATTATTTACTTCTATCACCATCTCAGCATGCTCATTAGGCTGTACTAAAGATGAGTCATAAGAAGCAAGGTTGATATAGAAGTTGATAAGTGAATCTCTAAGCTTCTTTGATACAAAATTATGATGATTGCAGAAGCAACGAATGATTGGATGAGTTTGATATCTTTCTCCAATCACTCTTGTCATGCTACACTGCTGAAGAACTTGCAGGCTCAGGAGAATGTCCACATCATCCAGTAGAATCTCTTTGAATCTCTCCAACTGCTTTATATGTATCCCATCTGGTAGAATGCTAAGAACTCCAAGTAGTTCCTTGGCAGAAGGATTAGCTTTCATCCTTCTACTATCAATGGATAGCTGAATGGAGTATTCAAGATTTGATAACTTGTGTGTCTGATCCATATGAATGAGACCTATCTGCTTTTCATTCCATTCTTTCAGCAACAATGCAGGTGATGTTGCCTGTGCAAGATAAGCCAACAAGTTAACAGCAAGAGGAACACAGTCCACAGCTTTAATTCTCCTCTACAGAATCATTATATTCATCTGCAATCTGCTCCCAGATCTCTCTAGCGGCATCATGGCTAAGAGTCTTTAATGGAGCTAGACATGGTTTTGTCCAATGAGTCTGAGCTGGCCGTACTGTGCCCCGCATTGTGATAAGCAGGGTGACAAGGTGAATCTCAGTGATTCTGGATAGCAACTCCTCTACAGCATATCGTATGTCACCATCCTGGTCCCAAGGTGACTCAAAGTTATCGAGACAGATGATGCTCTCCTTTTCATTTAATATCGCATGTATACGGGACCATGAGGCATCAGAGCCCTCATTCAAGACACCAAAGCACTTTGCAATCTCAACGAGGAGAGCACCGGATGAGAAGATGGATTCACAGGGTATAAAATATCTAGCACTTCCAAAGTGGTGTTGAATGTGGGGATGAGTGAGTACCGCATTGGCAAGAGTTGTTTTGCCATAACCACCAGGTCCTAGGATCGCGACGCGAGCAGGACGAGAGCCGGTATTAGTGGAAATAATGTGAATGATTTCTGCAAGTTCAGCGTCACGTCCGAAAAATACTTGAGGTGAACGTGGTTGCAGTAGCGTGGATCTGGGTGACATCAGTTTCCAGTCCTACGACAAGATTCAGACACGAACGTGACGATATCTGATGAGCCAGATGGGCCACTTGGAGTAACCTATCGAGAATGTCAGTTGAACGTTATTCATGATATGAGTAGGACACGTACCTCGTGTTGTTCAGCGAGTTGTGCAAAACGCGCATCCAAAGCGAGATCAATCTTTATGCAACGAGTTAGGGCGAGTAACATGCATAACAAGTGTGCAACGGACCTGAAAATTTTGAAGCACATTCGATAACTCGCCATCATACTGCTTGATCTTTCTGAGCAAGTCCTTGCGGAGAAGAATCGTTTTGACACGTCCAACTTCGGTGCACTGCTTGAGCGCACCCTCGATTCCACCAAGTTCACTTAACCAAGGTCAGCTAGCGATAGAATATCGAGAAAGCTTAACACACGTCTGAAGAGACTGGAGTATTTCACGCAGACCAGGGGGGAGATCTCTTTCTTCGAGATTATATTTCTCGCAGAGCTCTCCAACATTGACCACACGACCGGCAACTCTGACGAGTTTTCGCATCACCACATTCCACTCTTCTTTGTATAGCTTCACTTCCTGTTGACAAATTGGTTAGCGGAAGATGATTTGGAGAGTAATGGGACACTTACATCTCGCATGGTGATTGCTTGAAGCAGGAGACCCGCGATCGGGGAAATGTAGGGTATCTTCGCTGCCAGAGAGCTTGCCTCCTTCAGAACAGCGAGAGATGTCTCGATCGAGGTCATCGCGAGAGCTCCACCTCTACCGATTGGCTCCGATGAGGCGGGATTGAGGGTACCAGCTTCGTAGGGCAGATTGAATGAGATGAAGTAACGCTAAATAGATGTAAATACTGACAGACTGGCTGGTTGCTCCTAGTAGAGGACCCAGGGAGGATCGTGCGGATGGTCTTCCTGAATGAGAACGATTTGGATTGCATAGTTCGACTTTGCGGTTGTAGTTGAATGACAGTGCAAGGACGCCTCGTGAGACGGAGAGCGTTAAGTGGACATTCTCACGACGAACGTGACTCTGAGCCAGCACGCATCGAGCCTCGAGTTAGTTTTCGCGGCTTTGTTGTATCATGATCCAGTCGAGTCGCGTTCTTTATCTTGCTCGTCGGTTTTAATTTCGTTTCATGGCTGCGAAAAATACCAGCACCAAAAAATACTGTCCACCAGGCGCCCCTATCTGTATCCTCAACACCGACCCTTCAGTACATCAACTCGCGATTTAAATCTCACCGTTTTGCTCTCACTCCAGGTCTTTGCCTAGATGGCCTCTCATCTGCAGATGCAGAGACCCTGACCAAATGTCTGCTCTCCATGCTCAGCCAAAGAATGGTGAGTGGATCTCGATATTACCCTGTGCGCATGGCGCTGCACATCACCATACCCCATAGGAGGATGTGACGCGCCGAGGAGCTTACGACAAAGTTCTGTACATTCTCGTACGACCATGAACGCCTACGCACGATGCACGACTCGGTTATGGAGACTGCTGATCCGGCGGAGCGCGAGGCCGCTGCTGCCAGGGCCGAACTGACGTGAGTTTGTAGCACTCCCCCAATTTTTTTCTTAACCCGGGGCTTAGGACTGCCAACCGTGGCAACGACGAGCAGAAGCTGCGAACAAGCAGACGATGGCGGATCTGCAGTGCGCACGTTCATCCTGGCAAGCACGACGAGGCGATGCGCAAGCGCCAAGTTGGCCGACTCGCAGCTCAAGATTGGAAATCTCCCAGTGGGATGAGCATCCAGCCGGCAAATGCGCTTGTGTTGGGTGAGGATGTAAGGGTTGCGCTGCTGGGGAAAGCGCTCGAGGAGGTGGAAAAGGCCTGTGCGTTGCTTAGGTGAGAATGAGGAGGTCAGGGGGTTGGTCGTGGACACTGCCAACGCGGTGCGCAGGATCTTACACAAAGCCGTCAGTGCTGACCCGGATGATCTGGAATTTGTATGTTCCCCTCCCCCCACACACATCGTTTCTGCAAGTACGCAGATATTATGTCTGATGCGGAGAGAATACAGCTTCCTCCCTTGGTCACAGTCGACCTTTTCCCACTCGGCCCACCCGATACGGCCTTTGAATGGCTTAGCGCGCTGCTCACTGCGCTTCGAGATGCACTCACGACGATTAGGGTTTCTGAAGCTCCCGCCACTACCACGCCAGGCTCGGACCCAATACAGCATATATTGCAAGCTGACTTGGCAAAGAAAGCGGTCGAGTCGGACGCAAATGCGCATAAATGGGAGGTCGACGAGTTGCGAGCTATGATAGCGGTG
>QLOZ01006415.1:0-13548 GCA_003314065.1 Lactarius sp. MG50 | reverse complement strand
GGACATGCATGGCAAGGCAGATCTAGAAGAGAAGTTCTACGCGAGAAAGGAACTTGTGACCTGGATCTCGATCATTATGTGATACCAGGTTTCATACCCACACTCCACACACACATGACTATACTTTCTGGAATTCGCAGGTGGCCATGAACTATTGCTGTATTGCAGTTAGACCATATATAGACAGAGCACAGGTAAGAGGTAAGAAAAGATTTCATCGGCACGCGCAATTTAAGGAGACTATAACTGTACAGACACGATCAAACTATCCCATGGTCCCATGGTCAATACGCGCAAGCGCGCAATAGCTGACACACGGAGAAAGGTAACAGTCATGAGAGACAGGTAACAGAGATGTAAAAACCAAGAACGCGCTTAAGACCGCTCGCCTCGGAGACGACGGGCCAAAGCAAGATCCTTGGGTTGGCTAGATAGAGATAAGTCAGTGATGCAGGCGCAGATGAGGACACCTTGATAACATACATCGTAACACCTGAAAGGATGATACAATAAGCATTAACATAGTGAAGGCACCATGAAGTAAGCGGCTTACGTTTAGCGTGAATAGCGGCCAAGTTGGTGTCCTCGAACAAGGACACGAGGTAGGCCTCAGCGGCCTCCTGAAGTGCCATCACAGCCGAGGATTGGAAGCGGAGGTCAGTCTGCACAGCAAAAACGTGTGATAAGCATAGCCCCCACGCGGCGTGGTAACAACCCGTCACCAACCTTGAAGTCCTGAGCAATCTCACGAACGAGACGCTGGAACGGGAGTTTGCGGATGAGGAGCTCCGTCGACTTCTGATACCGACGAATCTCGCGCAGCGCGACGGTACCGGGACGGAACCTGTGTGGCTTCTTCACACCACCAGTGGTGGCCTAAGATGACAAAGTCAAACCATCAGCACGTGACCACGACGGCGACGACGACAAGGGTGTTGGATCCAATACGTACAGCGGCGGCGGTCTTGCGAGCAGCCTTGGTTGCGAGTTGCTTACGGGGGGCCTTACCTAGAAATGACAAGTCAAAATTTACTTATAAGGCAATTTCGGTTTTGCGAGTTGCCCACCTCCAGTGGACTTGCGGGCGGTTTGCTAGAACAAGATAACGACGGGATCAACAACCGGTCAATTATTGAGAGAAAAGTAGGGTGATCTATACCTTGGTGCGAGCCATGTGTTTCTACGAGGAAAAATTAGCGAAAAGACGATGTTCTTGTGGGGGGGGAGGAGGAGAAGGTGGTGGTGTGGGAGTGGAGTTGGGGGGATGAAAGTTGAACGAGAAACGACGATTTGTCGTTTGTGCTCCGATGGTAGTTCCCACGCACGGTCCACATTAAACGGATGCACTGACCTGCGCGGATTCGGATGCGTTTGTGCCACAGCCAGCCGCGGAAGATTGACTCCGGTGTGACTCGCATACCACATTCCTTTCATCACCATCTCTGACTCAAACTTTTTGAAGCTTTTGCGTCATAGATGGTTTGTATTCCAGCTCACGGTCCCGCATGCTTTTTTCTCATGGCTGCCTGATTTTTCTGCGAATTGATTTCTTTTTTTTGGGACGATTCCACCAGCTGACTTGTTAAATCCGGCGTCCCGCGTCCACTTTCCGTCATTCTTCCGTATCTAACCACTACAGTAACCAATTGCTCATCATCTACCCATGCTATCAACCTCATGTTCGTACCCAATCATGTACCAGCGAGCGTTCCGTCGCAAACCAACAGGTAGTGGGTTCTTTGTCCCAGCTTGTCTCTCCAAGCGTATATACAACTTCCACACCTTATCTTCGCTGGGAAACGTGGCATTTCGTTATGAAACTTACACCCGAACTTACTACCAGGAGGTAGTGCTTGGGCATAAATAGATTGTACACGACACATAACAAAGCAGTGCAGCAAAGCGAGGTTTATCACAAGTACAGGAATTACAGCGGGTGAGCTCCCTCCTTCAGCTCTTTGAGGGAACCAAATCCTTGCGCAACACCTCAAATCTGTGACCTTCTTGATCCGCTTTTTCCATCGTCTTGACGAGCTTCTCCTCCCGCACTCGGAGGCGTTCCTCCATGCCGAGGACCAACAAGCGCACTTGTTCCACTTGTGCCATTGTCTCCTCCACGCTGACCTTTGGGGTTCCGCCGGCGGGTGGTGGCGACGTCATGTACGGCATTGGAGGAGAAAACGGAGCTGTGATAGTGCGTGAGGAGAGTGGGCTAGAGATGCCGGTGGGTGCGATCTCGAGGTTAGCCTGTGCGGGAGTGGGGTATGGGGGCGGGGCACAGGGTCAGCGGTCTCTTTCTGCCGAGAAACAGCGTGGCTCGCACGCGCACCTGCCAATTGCCGCCTGCCAGTTTCTCTAGCTCGCGTTCTAGAAGCTTTTCTCTCTGTCTCCCCCTATTCAAACCGGGGCGCAATGGGCCCGTTGGTGGGCGTTAATTTGGCAAGGGTGGCGTGTGAGGACAAACCTCTCTAGTTCTGTCATGGCCCGTTCGTTCTCTCGCTGAGTGCCTTGTAGAATAAGTTCGAGATTGCTGTATTCCTTCCGTAGTTCTTGGATGGCCTCTATTGGTGGTCGCTGGGTGAGCTGGGCCTGAAGCGCCTGAATCTGGTCTCGAAGCTGCCAGGAGAAAGGAAAGACGATCAGTTTCACAGCGACGAAAATGAGGATCCAACGTACTTTGTCATTCTCTTTTTCCTTCTCAAGGAGCTGCCTCCGAAGCATGACTTCAGTGGACTCTTCAGGTATTTCCTTCAGCACTCCAAGGTCATCCGTCCCAGTAGCAGGGACAGACGAGCGGGTGTAATGTCTTACACTCTGAGCGCGCCGCATTGTCGGGGAATAAACGAAGTTGAAGAGTCAAAGTCAAGGGTTGAGGATATAGGGCCCAAGGGTTTGCTTGCTTAATGTTTCCTGGACACGTCGACACGAACCATCGGGGAAGCGCGTCATGACCACGTGGTTCTCCTTGGCCCGCCGCGTGATTCAGTATACTGTACCACATTTCACACGCTTCACACCTCATTCAGACCATCGTGGTTCCGTCCCTTTGCATAGGGCTCAGGCTGCAGAGACAGCTAAGTTTCATTCTATTTGTGGTGCAACACGCAAGAGATGGGGTTTATAAAACAAGTGCAAAGGAGTCATGAGCGACATGTAGAGCAAGGGTGATGACCGAAATTAGGTGAGGAATACGAAAACGGTTCGATAGCTGGGACAATCGAGAAGGCAAAGCAGAGAATTAGGGGATAGAATCCCTTCAAAGTGATCCATCACATAGTCCCTACATCATACTTTCGGAACTGCGTCTCCCAGTCCCCAAAGTCATGACTGCCCATGGCCAGAACAGTAGGCTTGCCACCCGATTGAGAACCAAAGATCCGGAGGGCGACGCGCTGCAACGACTCAGCCGTCACAGCATCGATTTTGTCTGCCATCTCAGATATAGGAATTTTGCGGTTATGCACAAGCAACTATGCGAAATGCCGTCAGTCCCCTTCGTATTTGTCATTTAGCAACGCGCGTACGCACCTGGCGACCGAGGTCCTCAACCTCAACAGAGCGGCTCTCGAGGGCCATAGCGAGGCTGCTCTTTAGCTGATTTTTTGCTCGGCTGAGCTCATCTGGAGGGACAGTTCGATAAAGTAGTAATGCGAGTTGATGGATAAGGTGCGGAAGGACGGCGGCTCGTGCCGATGGCGCGAATGACGCAAACAGGCCGAATAGCGACGAGTCGTTATATATGTGATGGAAAGATGCACAGTGGTCGATCGCCGCGTGATGGTTCAGGATGTGAGTGTACAGCCTCGAGTACATGCCCTTCCCGGGTCCGCCTGTGGGTCCACTTTAGCAGGATGACAGAGCGAATACACATACGGTACGCACCTGCAGAAAAAGACCCACCACCACCGAGGAGTACTTGCATGGTCGCAAGTTCGTAGATATCATCGTCATGAATCCCAACGCCCTCGAATCCAATATATATATGATTGAATTCTGAATCCGGGTCATCAATGAACCGGTAACCACCAGTATACGTAGATCCGTTGGTCAACGAGGCAGGGCTGGGGGAATTGGGGTATAGGTAAGAGGATGCAGCCCTGGTTAGTGATTTCAATACATTTGGGGGCTGAGAATGTAGAAGGTTGGGAGGAACGGAAGGGGTTGTGCGGGAGAATGACAACGTTGATGCTAGTCCATCCACTACAGGCCCACTTTTTAACGAAGAAAAATGTTTGTCTGCAAGCTCAACAAGTTCCTCGTGTGCCATACCAGCGCCTGCGATGACCATACGTTCGGGTCGATACCATTGCGCAATGAAGTCGCGCATAAGGGAAGAGTCTATGAGATGAATACGATCCTCTGGACAGAGAAGTGGGTTTCCGAGTCCTTTGCCGTTATAAGCAACATGATGTAGGATCTCAGGTAAGATCACGTCCGGCTTGGCCTTGAGCTCGCGGATCTCGTACTCAGCGGCGGCACGTTGAGCCTCTAGTTCCTCAGGAAGGAAAGAAGCATTTTGGACAGTCTCGGAGATAAGAGAGAGGGCTAATGGAGTCGCCTTGTGGAAGTGGGAAGACTGGTACATGATAGTCTCTCGGGAAGAAGAACACATTATTTGCCCCCCGAGGGCGCTCATGGCCGTCGCCATGTCCGAGTCTGACATTGACTGGGTGCTCTGTAACGGAGACATGCTTAGTCTATTATCAATTTTTGAGGAGCGCATACGCACCTTGAAAGCCATCCTATCCAGGAAATGGCTCACGCCCGAGTTAGACGGTGTCTCATACCGTGCACCGGCGTCGATGTAGAGCCCAACGGAGGCAAAATGGCCTGGTGTGTTCTCCGTGGCGACACGTATCTTATTGTGGAGGGTCGTCACCCGAGCAGAGGGATTTAATAGTAGTGTAGAGGCATGGCGGAGACGGGGATAGCGTCGTAAGGCTCTTCCGAAGGAGACCTTTTTCATGGGCGCGAGTAAAGACGCAGACGCAGACGCGGCCCGGAGACGGCAGCCTTCATCTTTTGAATTCCCCTCTTCGATAATACTTTCAACCAGCGACGCACTGGGCCCTATGTCACCCCAGAATTCGTCGCAAGATTCGAGATTCCATTACAGACTGCCTGAGTTGATCATGGGACAGAATATTACCCGTAAGACCTGTACAGCTACACAGAACTAAAAGGGATTTTTTACAAAACCGCATATCGCGGCGACTATGCACAACAATTCAAAATCTTTTTCTCAAATGCGCCCGTCGCTTCTCCGCCAAGGGTGATACCGAGGATAAGTTCGCTATAGGAAAAACTCTGGGAAGTTTGTCTCGGTTGTCCAGATTTCATGCTGTGGTACGTAGAGGCAGTAAGTATACTTCTCGAGGTCTGCGAAGTCACCATCTCACTCGCTGTTCGCTGTAGGAAGGACGGATTCGTTTTTATTATGTATCAACCTCCACAGACGAGACGCGAAGGAAGATACATATCCTCGTAAAAGTATCCCGCCGATATTCTCGTCGATGGAACAGAAGCGATCGAGGTCGAGTATACCGCACGCACACGCGCAGTCGTTGGTTCTATTTTTTTTTTTTGGCTCTTAGAGATTGGCTCAGCGATTGCACGTATCGTCGTCGTGCCGTCCAGTCCCGGTTGCCCATATGAAGAAATTAGTAGGGCCACGATTGAAATTGACGCCTTTCTTGACCCACTCTCTAGTCTAGTGATTCACAAGTTGTCAAGAGCGATGAGCTAGTCATCATCATCGCTTTGGACCAAGCAGATTCCCTACGTTTCTGTACTCATCCATACGATCTCGGACGGCTTGTGTAAAGTGATATGCGCCTACTCGTGCCGTCTTCACCAAATTCTGATCTGGGTAGTGCTTTCCTTTGCACGATCCACTGTTAGAGACTACTTTGAAATGGTTTTTATTACGCTCGATCTATCATTCTCGTGTTTCGTCACTGGGACTTCTTAGAATCAACGTTAGGGGTGATACAAGTGGGCGAAAAGATCTTCCCTCCCTTTTCGTCCTTTGGATGGGATCACTATGTCCCTCTTCTGGACACCCAACGTCCCTCAGAGAGCGATAGGTATAGAGTATAGTACAGATTTCATACCCACGTGACTTGCTTTTGAGTTGGAATGCTCTCTCGAGAGGTGTTCGCCGACTCGGAAGATCGGTTATGTAGGTTTCAATTATTTGATCCTTTGAATGAGCCGGATCGTGTTCTCGCAGTCCTCCTTCTGCATGCGCTACTCGCACTACGCCTCTGGCAACCGCAGCGGCGAAAGACTGGCTACCTTTCCGAAGGGTCCCTCTCCCATGTTGCTGCAGGTCTACTGGGGATGCGTTGCTACCACAGCATACCCGAACGGTTTCAACGGGGAGAATCATTTACGCCGTCAGACTTGGTCCTACATTGAGGACGCTAGCTGGCATGATGCCCAAAGGCATCGTAGACAGGTAGCAAGATAGAGTACTTAGAAGTTAGGTACTCCGTGGGTGCAAAGGGGCCATTATGTATCCAGTGGAGGTTGATTCTGGCGCGTCATACTCGCAATCAAACATCAAGCACAAGAATGTATTGATCCGGCTTTGCAGGTATGTAGATATCCTTCATTCCTACTCTTTCCCCTTCCCCACAGAAACCATGCGACAAAGAGACAAAATTAGCTTACTGTCGAGAACTGCCTCTTATGCTACTCGTCTATCTGGCCAAATGGCATTACACAGCGCAATGTACCCGCAAACGGTTTTT
Organism: Lactarius sp. MG50; assembly: GCA_003314065.1. Lineage (NCBI taxonomy): Eukaryota > Fungi > Basidiomycota > Agaricomycetes > Russulales > Russulaceae > Lactarius > Lactarius sp. MG50. The sequence continues at coordinate 6,793 of QLOZ01006415.1, read as the reverse complement.
CTGACACACAGATCAACTTCTCGCGCTGGGTGTGAACCAGCCACGAAAGAGGCGCTGTGACGACACGGCATCGTACGTCATCCACCTTCGACTAAGATGTTGCCCATTTTTCACAAAACACATACTCTCTCTCCTCTCTGCAGGTCAGATGAGTGGAATCGCACACTGTACGCCCTCACGAGCGGCCGTGCGGTTCTCCGCGCCACACGGTGGTGTCTCGCAGCTGTTCAAGTTCTCGATCTATTTCGAACGAAGTAGCGCCTTCCCATACGCTCTCGTGTCTCTGCGACTCCACGAACCCGAAATCAGTGGGCTTGCCGCCACGGCGTTCCCTTTCGTCGAGCGGTGGCAGAACATGGAGACTGCACTGCAGCTGCTGGCAGAGGAGGCGATGCTGGAGGCGTAGCACGGACCGGCAATGTGGTAACCCCGAATGAGCGACAGGACTTGCTCGGGTTGAGGAGAGGAGGTGAGTTTACTTTCCAGTGTGCGAGTAAACCTTCCAGATAGACATTGTAGATATTTGTGTACTAGTGTATTATATATATAGCTACTAGGTGATTCATAGTGCGGTCATGGTAAGGGCCAGTAAAGGTCGCGCCTGTTGAGCGATCAGCTGACAACAGTTCTTGACCGGGTCCGCTGGCAGGAGGCGGGGCCTAGAGATATATGATGATGAGCAGCCGAGACCAGAAGGTGCAACGTGAAGAGCTGACCTTGGCACTCTGAAGGATTAGGTAACGAGGTAACGAGAGGTACAGAGAGAGAACGATTCATGGCGTGCGCGCGATTTTGTAAGGTAGAAGGTTCCCTTCGAAGAGATTATTTGCGTTGAGGTGAGCCACCACAAGAGCAAGAAATCCCCATGTTATAAGGAATGGCCCAGGGAGGAGGGTATCAGCGGTACGCAAATGAAACGCTGCGATAGGAAATGAGAAATACATCCGTCAGAATATTCAGGGCAGACTGACCTGCCAACTTGACACATCACCCGAAAATGTTGGAAATACATAAGTGAGTGGCAGCGGCATCCCTTCAGGTGCTACGATATATGTTATTAACGAAGGTACCCCTATCTGTGCCTGCATCACTGACCTAGCCAACCCGAGGATCTTGCTTTGGCCCGTCGTCTCCGGGGCGAGCGGACTTAAGCGCGTTCTTGGTTTACATGCACTTCTTTTACCCGTCTACATGCCAGTCAGCTATTGCGCACTTGCGTGTACTGACCATGAGAGATGCCTGTACAGTACAGTTAGTCTCCTTAAATTGCACCTGTCGATGCAATCTCCTCTCTGTGCTCGGTATCTTTGTGGTCTAACTGCAATACAGCGATGTTCATAGCCATATCTGCCAATATTGGCATGTGTATGTGGAGTTTGGGTGGAGTGATCAAGATCCAGGTCAGAAGTACCGGATTTGAGGTTCCTTTCAAGTTGTAGACTTGTGACCCGACTTCTGCATGCGATGTCAAACTCATAGGTCCCCTGCCTCAGGTCTCTGTGCTCACTTCCCTTCCACACTTAGTGTTGACTCGTTTCCAGACCTCCGGACGAGGAAATGGTTCAAAAAGACCAAAGAGATCTCAAGAACTTACTGTAAAAATTTCAAATCACTGAGTGTTGCGCACCGGACCGGGGGAACTTTGTAGTTGCCGGGTATACAGTAATGGAAGAGAATTCTACTCGGTTCAACGTCGTTCATCTGTCGGCTGACCCTGAATCACGGCCGAGGACTGAGGGTACTGTACTGTAAGTATTGAATAGACTTGATTAATGCAAGGCGTTTGTTTCGGACAGGACAGACAGCGGAAAGCGGGCGGATTTGGAGGTGTCATGTATCGCGGACGCGTTGACCATACCGGCGCACGCTAGTTCCTGTTCCCACCTTTCCCACCACCTTGGATCAGAACCTCTGTGTACCCCTCCCCGTCCTGCGACATCCATTCGATGTCGATAATCGCACTGCGACGAGTGTTTACGACACCGGGATGGATCAGTCGGATGTCCGAGGTGGGTCACAGCTATTGACAACGGCGCCAATTCCGTTGGAGGTGCCTCGCCGCGTGTACTAACTTAGATGCGCACAAGGCGCATCTATTCATCCTGTCAATTTAGTTCTAACCTATGGGGCTTTCTCACAGGGACAATGTCCTCGCTATAGCCGGAAGCTCCACCCTTGGCCTCCTAGCACTTATAACCGGAGCCAGCCCACCCAAGTCCATCAGTGAGTTCCTCCTCCCACCCCTCGACCTCGACATGCCTGTCCCCTCTGCTACGACTCAAAGCGAAGTGTCGACCGCGGGCACCCGAGGCCGCCCGACACCTATTGAGACTCAGCTGACCAACCCGCTGGAGTCTACGGACGCTACTCGAACTCCTCCCTCTGTTGGCCCCGGGGCCTATGATGACACTGTAGTCCCACCATCCCATGGCACTGCCCGCACTCTTGTCCTATGCTTTGATGGGACGGGCGATCAATTTGATGAGGATGTATGCGAATATTGTGTTCCGCACGGGTCTTTCGCTGACTTCAACCCTCTCTCCACTCACAGAATTCGAATATCGTCCAGTTCTTCTCGATGCTGAAGAAGGACGATAAGAGCCAGCAGTTGGTATACTATCAGGTCAGCAGATACGCTTCTTTTTCCGTCTAGGAAGGGAGTTCAGACCCAGTCCTGTAGGCTGGCATCGGGACGTATAAGATTCCCGAGATTGCTACGCCGTTCATGTCAAAAGTACACAAGAACATTGACATGGCTTTCGGGAATCATCTTGATGGGCATATCATGGGTGTGTTACACGTCTTGACGTTTATGTGCGGTCATGCTCGCTAATTACATTACTACACCATTCGCAGGAGGATACGAGTTCTTAATGGAGAATTGTACGTTCACTGGAGGCGCTCCTACTGAAGAATGAGATGTCTCATCTTCGTTTTCTAGACCACGCAGAGGATAAAATATGCATTTTCGGGTTTTCGCGCGGCGCATACACTGCTCGAGCGCTGGCAGGGATGATCCATAAGGTCTGCATCCGTCGCCATTACATTTTGTAGCGAATATAACCATAACTTGCTCTCCTGCAGGTGGGTCTCCTTCCCGCAGGAAACTACCAGCAAGTTCCCTTCGCGTATAAGATGTACAGTCAGGATGACACAACTGGTTGGGACCAAAGCAAGGTGTTTAAGAAAGCGTTCTCTGTGGATGTCGAGATTGAATTCATTGGAGTGTGGTATGTTCTATGTTCACACAACAAATATAGTTTTGGAATTAATATAGATTCGCAGGGATACAGTTTGCTCTGTCGGATTTGCGGGACGCACGCTCCCATTCACGGCTTCCAATACTGCTGTCCGCTATTTCCGTCATGCTATCTCGCTTGATGAACGCCGTGCCAAATTCAAGGCGAACTATTACCACCTTCTGTGCCCAGATGACGATAAGGGAACGAAGCTTGGAGAGATGCCGCGGTCAAATCAGCGTCACCCTTTCTATCACAGCAATCATCGCCATCGTCACCAACACAAGGGCAAAAAGCAGGCCGAGGAGGAATCCGACGATAGACCATGGGAGACCGATGTGCTGGAAGTTTGGTTTGCTGGGTGTCACTGCGGTATCTGTTCTTTCCTTGGAGTAACATGCTCGATCCTCATATTATCGTATAGACGTTGGTGGAGGATCGGTCGAGAATGGCACGCGAAACAGCCTCGCCAGAATTCCACTTCGTTGGATGATCCGCCAGTGCTTCCTCACGAACACTGGAATCCAGTTTCACCGGGATTCTTTCAAAGACATCGGCCTTGATGTCAACACAATTTTCCCTGTTGTCTTATCCCGGCCTCCTGCTCTAAAGGCATCTGCCTCAGATGTTGCAAAGGCATTGGCCTCCTATGGTGCTGACGTCAAGCGTACCACTCAAGCCGCAAAGCCAACTGATGCTCCACTGATTGCGGCTTCCACCTTCAAGACAGAAGAGGAAGAGGAACTCACAGACGCGCTGAGTAAGAAATATGATCAATTGGAGATATCTAAAGCCTGGTGGATCCTTGAAATACTTCTACTGCGATACAGTAAGCAGAATCGGGGGGATGGTTCATGGGAGACCTATTGGGCGTACGTAATGACTACCTGACCCTTTTTGCCATTCATACAGGTGACACCCTTCTACAGAATGAACATGGGCCGTGGGCGCGAACCTCCAGAACCACCATGTGACAGTGAAGAGAAAGTCCTGGTGCATCGTTCCGTAAAGATCAGGATGGAGGCCGAGGGCCTGAATTACGTGCCCAAGGCACAGCTTGATCACCTGGATGTCGAATGGGTGGACTGATCCACGAGCTTCATATATACTTTCGGCTTCCTCATCGTTTGAGGTCCCCTTCATGATTACTACTACTTATGTATCTATCTATCTACTTGATATATCTGAGTACGCAGTCCATCTTAGCCCACTGAACTCCCTTGTGTGCCCCCATTCTAATTGTCACCCAAATTTGTTAGCTATTTTCACTTCGATCCGTGTCTGACGTCTGATGATTCAAACCGAACCAAGACGGGCTCGAAGCTTGTTACAACAGGTGAAAGGGTCACAGAGCGCAAGTTAATCATGCCTACAAGGTGTATCATCCCTGCAGCGTGCTAGCGATTGTTTGATGCCTCCACGCTGCCCTAAGAAACAGAAGACCACAGAACGCCGCAATACTCACTCATCTAATGCCACACGACAGCCTTCCTCAGCCCCAGAGAGCGCCTGCCTCGGGCGTATCTCGCGCTCCTAATTCGGAGGGGCCGCGGATCCCACCCCGCGAAGCGAGAGGACTTGAACGGGAGCCACCACAACGGACTGAGCGACCCGGATCAGCCCATCACTGGGAGTGACTACTCACGCAATCGCCGCGCTGGACTTAACGCGCCTTGACAGATCCTCTCAGATCTCGAAGATAACCATTTGATTACTCGTAGCGGCGGCGCTGCAATTCATTCAGGTTGTTACGGGGATGGAGAGGAGAGGCCTGAGAGTCTTGCGGCTTCCAGCGACTCGGAATTGCATGGTCAGGATGCTGCACTACTGTACTAGATTGATAGATGCTGTACGTAGGGATTCTCAAGAGGATATTATCTCGCTCCGTGGCCTACCGACTAATAGAATGAATTACTTACATTCTCACAGGTTGTCAAGAGCGATGAGCTAGTTATCGTCTATTTTTGTACCCATCCATACGGTCTCAGACGCCCTGTGTAAAGTGTAAAGTGATCAGCGCCTACACGTACCGTCTTCTTTATTACGTTCGATCTATCATTCTCGTGTTTCGTCACGGCGTCACTGAGGCTTCTTAGAATCAACTCCAACTTCAGGGGTGATACAAGAAAAGATCTTCCCTCCCTTTTCGTCCTTTGGATTGGGTCACTATGTCCCTCCTCTGGACACCCAATGCCCCTCAGAGAGCGATAGGCTGGCCACGGCCGACCACTTCTGCAGGTTTCGCAGACCCGTGTACAGTACAGTACAGTACAGTACTCTTTTGTGTCCACGTGACTTGCATTTTTGAGCCAGTTGGGACGCAGCCAGCCTGTTGAGCAAACTACTGTCACACAGCTCTCGGGGTGTTCGCCGAAGATTGGTTATGTGGGTTTCAAATATTCGATCCTTTGAACGAGGCGGGTCGTGTTCACGCAGTCATCTCTCAGCATGCGCTACTTGCACTACGCCTCTGGCAACCGCAGCGGCGACAGACGGGCTACCTTTCCGAAGGGTTCCTGTTGCTGCAGGTCTACCGAGGACGCGTTACCACAACATACCAGAACGGTTTCAACTGGGAGAATCATTGACACCGTCAGACTTGCTCCTACACTGAGGACGCTAGCTAGCATGATGCACGAAGACATCGTAGACAGGTACCAAGTTTGAGTACTCAGACGTTAGGTACTTCGTGGGTGCAAAGCGGCCATTATTTATCCCCAGTGGGGGTTGATTCTGGCACGTTATACTCACAATCGGGCAACGCAAGAACGTATTGATCCGGCTTTGCAGGAATATAGACGTCCTTCATTCTTGCTCTTTCCCCACAGAAACCATGCGACAAAGAGACACAATTAGCTTACTGTCGAGAACTGCCTCTTCTGATGCTACTCGCCTACCTGGCCAAATGACATTACATAGCGCAATGTACCCGCAAACGATTTTTCTGACGCACAGGTCAACTTCTCGCGCTGGGTGTGAACCAGCCACGAAAGAGGCGCTGTGACGACACGGCATCGTACGTCCTCTACCTTCGACTAAGATGTTGCCCCTTCACAAAACACATACTCTCCTCTCTGCAGGTCAGATGAGTGGAATCGCACACTGTACGCCCGCACGAGCGGCCGTGCGGTTCTCCGCGCCACGGTGGTGTCTCGCAGCTGTTCAAGTTCCCGATCTACTTCGAACGAAGTAACGCCTTCCCATACGCTCTCGTGTCTCTGCGACTCCACGAACTCGGAATCAGTGGGCTTGTCGCCGCGGTGTTCCCTTTCGTCGGGCGGTGACCGAACATGGAGACTGCACTGCGGCTGCTGGCAGAGGAGGCGACGCTGGAGGCGTAGCACGGACCGGCAATGTGGCAATCCCGATGAGCGACAGGACTTGCTCGGGTAGAGGAGAGGAGGTGAGTTTACTTTCCAGTGCGCGAGTGGACCTTCCAGATAGACATTGTGGATACTCGTGTACAGGTTTATCATACATATAGATACTATGTGATTTATCAGGAGGATACGTACGAGCATGCTCACGTCTAGGCTCACACATTCAGTGACTTA
>QLOZ01006414.1:0-39361 GCA_003314065.1 Lactarius sp. MG50 | reverse complement strand
GAAGAAGTCGGCTACAGATATCAAAGAGGTGAGCGTCCCACATGTTATTGGTACCACAGATCTTCGAACCGTCCCATGTTAGCACGCCATCGGTTGTTTAGATTGGGAAAAGGACCGCAACGCAGACCGAAACTCCGTGTTATCCGACGTCAAGGCCAAACGCTTCGAAGCGTACGTCCATGAATTTTGATACGCTTCACAATCGGGACACCGTCTCATACGGGTTCTTGGTAGCATTAGGGCACGCTTCATGGAGCTAGGGTATTTAGATGAGGATATCGATGAACTGCGTCGGCATCATGAAGTGAACAACAGCAAGCCCATGTCTGATCGAGGTGCGCCTGATAGCGCCCCCAAGTTATCCCGTCTGACACTTAACGTATCTAGTGTGGCAACGTATCGAACCGCTTCTCATTCCCGAGATCAATAAGGCCAGAGACCTGCGCTTGCGACGTGAAGGACGTTACCTCGAACGCAGGGCTATCGTCCTACATCAATATGTGAAGTTTATACAGACACTGTCGCCACTCCTGCTAGCGCTATCACCTACATTGACAGAGTTCTTATGCGGGAATCGGAATCTTGCAGACGCCGTAGCCCTCCACAGTGACCCTATCGGTTCTGAACTCGAGGAGCAGACTCGCGAAGCGATAAGCAGGCTCATGCCCGAACTAGAGGCACGGAAACTAAGACGTGCTATTTTTCTACGGTCCCTTCTTCCAGAAGATGACGCCCCTGAACATGCGACGGATGAAGAAGTCCTTGCCCTCGCAACGTCGGTGTTTGAATGCGTTTCTTGTCATCAGAGAATTTCTGGGCTTCACATGCTTGCACACCGTTGCCGTGGTCCACACAAATCTCGGAGTCAATGTCTACAGTTCAGTGAGGAAGGCAGAAAGACCGTCGAGGCGCTTCTCGAGCTGTTGGGACTCGGAAAGGAGACCACGGCCCTGGAACTGGACAGGAGGGACGACAGATTCGTATGTATGCGATGCCCGCTGTTGTCCTTCGGCGGACGAGGAATGTGTGCGCCAGGGCGCTATGCGCGGGACTGGCGGTCATGCGTACGTTTTGATCTCGCTTCAGTTGTCATAGCGTTGACGTTGCATGCACTACAGGTTAGTCACGCGATTGGCCCGAAGCAGGAACGCCGGCATAAGGGCGCGCCTGACTTTATCTTGGTCGGAGAAACCGAGACGGCGAGGATGCCATGGGGCGGGGACCGGTACCTCACTGCGTATTCCTGCATGCGCTGCCCACTGCTCATTATGAACAATTACGGAAACATCGAATGGCGTGGGCTGGACGCTATTAAGGACCACATCAATCAGGAGTAAGTTCCCAGCTGTGACAATGACTTGATGTTCTTTAACGACACCATGAACAGACATCACAAGGGCGGGCCCCTGGAGGGGGACGATTTCTTCTTCAATTACGCGTTGCCGCGATCAGGCATCACGTCGATAAGGGTAATATCAATGTAGACACGAGGGTGCACCTATACCTGTCAGCGTATTCGATTCCCAGCTTACTTTTCTGACGTGACCGCTGTCCGAGAGGCTCCCTCCCACGCCCCCGCGATAGCACGCTACCACGGATAATTTGTATTCCTATGCGGCCCTCACCTGGTCATATCATCCTGCAACCTTGAGTCACACTATGATAGGTCTTTTCGACTAATAACCTTGTGTATTTATTTGGGACGGTGCGAAGCCGCACAGATACTAGCAGTGTTACCTCGAAAAAAAAACAACTGTAAACACCATTCCAGGACATGCCGTCATATGCCATGAGGTCATCATGAGGTCATGAGGCCACAAATACTGTTTGTTCTATTCTCTGCCATACGAATGGCCTCCACACGAACGGAACATGTCTTGCACTGCACGGTACAAGTTGCCGGCGTTGCTGCGTTTTCTGTTGGATGCTCCCCGCACAAATATTCTACAGTATGTATATACTGGGCCATCGCCGTGTATTTCGTACGCTCAAGTGACTTCTGCAGGGTAACTTGGATCCGTGTTCGCACCTGCACAACCAGCTGGCTAGGCTATGGAGTGAGGACGAAGGTGAGGACAGTGAGGCAGTGATGCAGTGCCCGGAACCGAGGTGTCCTTGTTGCATGCCAGTGCCCAGTACAGCATCCCGAAAATGGAGGATAAAGGTAGGTAGAAGAAGTTGTGCTGCTGCCACCCAGGGCGTTCTGCGTATGGGTGCAAGAGGCGGGTAGAAAAATCCCGGCATGGCCCTTTTTTTCGCGCGCGGAGGGAATGACTCGCTCGTGGTCGAGAACACAGGCCACCAATTTCTCAGGCTGTGAACAATAGATGAAATCAGTTGCTTTGTTTCTTTTTCATGCCTCCTTTGTCTCGCTCGGCAGAATCACGCGTGGTCGACGCACCGATGTTTGTGTACTCCCCTAAGTTAGTACACACGGCCCATACTTCCTCAAACCTAGAAAAGAGATACCGTTCTAAGGTGTTGACTCGGACGTCCGCTACAGTATGACAAGGACAGACCAACGGCTGAGCGCTGGGCGCTCACGATCAGCGCCCAGCGGTCAAACTACTGTACTTTACCTCTCGGTTCTGAGGTACCTGATCCGGATGAGATTCTTTACAGTGATTACGCTTTTGAGTAAGGATGTGTCTGCCGGCAGAAGCTCAGAAGCTTCATCAGTTGGTTCGCCCGGAGCCGGACAATTGTCGGTCACGAGACCTGCCACAATGGTCATTATTTTGGCATAATTGGCGCGTAGCGTGTCGGCGTGCATATAACCGAGCCAGTTTGAGTTGAGCGGCATCTTTTATCATTTTCCGCGCAGTCCGCAGGCCCCGCATAAATTTTGTCAGAGGTGTAAATGACAACTCACATCGCTCCAGGAGAGCTCTCCTCGTTGAACGAGGCGGGTCTTCAGGGTGTGGCCTCAAATAGTGGCAATGGCCATGCCAGTTCAGAAAGCGGTGATGGTGCGTGCGATCCTAAATACGTCTACCTGCCACGTCGACTACGTGCACGGCGAACGATGTTCCTTACTCTTTTTATTTTATTTCATTAGTCTACACCATATCCTCACCCCCCGACAAGCGTTCGACCAAGCGAGCCCGGACAGCCCCAAGTAAGAACCGGGGAAATGTAAGGACTGGCCTTTCCAAGAGGGTCCGTGGACGTTTGAGTGAACTTCCGACGATGCCTTTGGATATTTTATACGAGGTACGTGATACATCCCAGCTTGTGAAGTCAACTAAGCCTGGGACGGTGTCGCTGCCAAGATTTTCGGACACCTTCTGCCCTCAGACTTGCTCTCACTTAGTCGCGTCAACAAAGACTTCCGTCACCTTCTCGTGTCTCGCCAGAATTCTCTATCCCTGTGGAAAACGTCCTATAAGCTGATCCCTGATGTTCCAGCATGCCCAGAAGATATGTCCGAGCCAGCCTGGGCCCATCTGCTCTTTGGGGGCGCTTATTGCTATGTATGTTATTAATTACAGGTTGAACCCTTCATCTAATCCAAAGCGCATGTTTCAGAGTTGTGGTGCGAAACCTGTGACCAAAATCTTATTTTCATTGCGCCGTCGTGCCTGCAAGTCTTGCATGAGGATGCAGTAAGTCACCAGCGTCTTGCTGCTCCCCGCGATTTGCCCACGCAGCTTCTCCAGTTTATTGTGTGCTAGCCTTCTGCCAAAAGATCTCAAAGAAATGTTTCGCTCAGTTACTGGTTAGCAAAAACACCTGGGTTGGCTACGTGAACTGACCGTACTTCTAGTGCAATCTGCAAGTGCCATTCATCCGTCAAGGCCGTGGTGTACTGAACACGTGTGGGACGAGGATGTCAAGGCATTTCAGGCAGAATTCAACGCGCTCGCGCCCCGGATCCTCGATCCAGATGGCTCTCCGGAAGAGATGGAGGCCCTTTTCTCTGAGTTTTTGGAGAGAAAGAAAAGACAAGCTGCAGACATCCGAGAGGTAAACTTACCAGTTGTCGGTGATGTGAGGACTCACGTTTGCCCGCTTAAGCATGCCCGCATCTGTGTTGAATGGGAAAAGGAGCGCAACGCAGATCGCAGCGCTGTCTTATCTGACGTCAAGGCCAAACGCTTCGAAGAGTAGGTCGATATGCTGAAATCTGCTTTTTCCTGACCTGTCATCTCACGTGGTTTTCTGGCAGCATCAAGGGTCGATTCGCCAAGCTTGGATATGTGGAGGAGGACGTGAAGCAGCTACGTTGGCATCGTGAAGTGAGCGTCAGCAAGCCCATGTCTGACCGAGGTGTGCCATACAGCATTCCGAAAATTTCTCGTCTGATACCCGACTCATCTAGTGTGGCAACGTATCGAACCGCTTCTCATCCCTGGAATCAATAGGGCCAGAGACCTGCGTTTGCGACATGCAGGAGACGAACGTTACATCGAGCGCAGGAGTCTCGTCGTAGATCAATTTGCGGATTTTATGGCGACACTACCACCACTCCACCGGGCTCTGCTACCTCCGTTCATGGACTTCCTGTGCAGAAACCGGGCTCTGGCACACGCCATAGCACTTGACAGCGACCCTGATAATTTGACTCTTAACGAGCAAACCCGCGAGGCGATAAGCAGGCTCACACCGGAATTGGAGACGTGGGAACTAGAACGTGCAGCTCTTCTGCGGTCTCTTCTTCCCCAGGACAACGCCCTTGAAGGCGCGACGGATGAAGAAGTCCTTGCCTTCGCTACGTCAGTGTATGAATGTATCTGTTGTCATTACAGAACGTCCGGGCTTCACACACTCGCACACCGTTGCTACAACCCGCAAAGATCTCGAAGTCACTGCCTGCGGTTCAGTGAGGAAGGCAGAAAGACGGTGGAGATGCTTCTTAAATTGATGGGACTAGGAAAGGAGACCACGGAGCTGGAACTGGACAGAAGGAAGGACAGATTCGTATGTATGGGGTGTCCTCTGGTTACCTTCGAGAGTTTGGCACACCCGCAAAGACGCTACGTGAGGGACTGGCGTTCCTGCGTGCGTCTATTTCTTGCAATTTGCGTTGTGTTCTGCTGATGCATCGTATCCGACAGGTTGTTCATGCGACTGTCAGGGATCATAAAGATTGCACATGGCTCTTAGTCGGAGTAACGGAGACGGCAGGGTTGTACTGGGATGGGGACCCTGTTTTTGGGGCTTATTCTTGCTTGCGCTGTCCGCCGCGCGTTGACAGACGCTGCGGCTTCGTTGAATGGCAAGGGCTCGATGCAGTTAAAGAGCATATCAAGAAGGAGTAAGCTTTCTGCCGTGACAGTAACTCTTGTTCTTTCAATGACACCGCGGACAGGCATCATGAAAATGAACCATTAGAGGGCGAGGATTTCTTCTTCGATTACGCGTCGAGGCGGTCGGGCATGACATCAATGCTGGAAATGCTGCCTGACGACAATGGCGAAAGCAGTCGCTGCTAGCACCACCGTGGAAGGACTTTCGAATGATTCGGTGTTCCAGCTCTCTATGCCACATCACATCACGGACTGGACTATACTCTACTTATCGCATCTTACGGATTAATAACCCCGCGCCTCTCCTTAATCTTAGCATTGATTCTTCACTCGCAGTATTAATATTGTTTGATTAAAGTCAATAACATCGTATGTGAACGAGGGAGGATGCTGATGAGACTTAAATGAATGCCGGGTCGGGTCGTTTCGGAACACTTTGCCAATTTGGGCTCCTGTGGCAAGGCAGTTAGGTCATGCATCTCTGGACTCCCGAGTGCACGGAGGCGATTCGAACCGTCAAAAGGATCATTATAATTACAAGCGACCCGGTTCTTAGGCGACCCAACTATGACAGGCCTTTCATCTTAGAGGTAGATGTGTCACAATATGCCCTAGGAGCAATCCAGCCGATCCTGTACCAGCAGGAAGAAGGGCAGCGTCCCCAGGCGGTGGGATATTAGTCCAAAGCCCTCATCCCCATGGAGCGAGGGTACGATGTATACGATCAAGAACTGTTAGATTTGATCAGAGGGCTCGAGCATTGGTGGCACCTGCTACTTGGGTCGGAGCACACTGCCACAGCAGTGTACACAGACCACAATTTCCGTGCTATTGCCTATGCAGTAGATAGACATGAGATTGGAACAACAAGTTAAGCCTGGCTGCCTGGACATGATTCACTTGACTTATGAGTCTCACACATTTATCAACACAGGCTTGAACAGCTCGGAGAATGTGGCCTTCCCTCTTCTCTAGTAAGTAACTTAGTACCATCGCATACCTGTAGCTTTGTGTAACTGCACATATAGCAGGCAAGCCATGTCAATGGCTGACGTTTTGAAGGGATCGCAGACTTCAATATCCACTACGTAGCTCTGTGACTTTTTTATGGGCGCTTGAGCATGCGCGAGATAGCAGCCAAGAGCTTCAAACTCCGACATACTTTACGCCACAACACTCTTGCCCTACAACCACAACAGTCCTCTATGGACGACGCTCTTCGTCCTCTTATATGCCTCATCGAAGGCGAATCTTCACCATTCATAGTAAATCCAACCGGGAGTATGAACGTAATCCAGCTGAAGGAACTCGTCCGGGAGGAGGGCAAGAACGGCGTGCTCAGTAACGTTGATGCCAAAGATCTGATCCTTTGGAAGGTGAGGATGGCCATGGCCAGCGACAGCACAGCTAACTCTCCTGCAGGTTGATCTCGCACCCCCCCCTGAAGATGAGTGGAAGCACCTCACTGGTAAAAACGTCCCGGGTTCAATAAAGCTTAAAATGTTCGACAACATCTCGGCTCATTGGCCTGCGACCACGCCGCCTGACCTCCAACATCTACACATTATTGTAGACCTTTCTTCTGGTAAGCGCTGTGTGCATTGGGTCAGCGAGATTTCACTGACCGTGTCTCGATTGTCCTCAACATACTATCCTATGCTCTGCAACAGCATTACCGGGCATGCAGGACATCCATCAAGCGGCCCTCAAACTGTACGGTACCTTGTGGGGGAAAAACCTCGATGACATACTACTGGATGTGCCCGATGGCAACGGCCTTAAGTATGTGCCCAAGTCGCGGGTGGATGATCTGGAGTTGCGTGCTTTTAAATACAAAGAAGACGCTTTTCTCGTCCGCGAAGAATATCCCTTTGCCTTTGACAAGCTGGAGACCAGATCAGCGGACTCGGAGAAAAAGGGAGGTGGTATAGTGATTCTCGGTCAACCAGGAATTGGTGTGTAGTTTGTCACCAATCTTAGATCGTCCTTCTCATGCCAGCACCAAATACGAACTCAGGGAAGACGTGCTTCCTCTTCTATGCCCTTTTTCGCCGCCTTTGTGCTAAGAAGCCTACCGCCTTCCACACGTCGAAATATTTTGTCGTTTTCAAAGACACTGGGGTTACAGTGCACGATGCCGTCAATGAGGAGTACAACGTTCTCCCAGCGGAAACCTGGGCTCTTACCGACTCCAATGAGTACAACAAGTGGCCATGCACGACATTTCTCTGCGCCTCTGCGCGGGGTCAAGCCTGGATTGTGCAGGCAACCCCTCCTGCGGGGGACCGTTGGTACCAATGGTCCAAAGAGTATAGTGCGGGACTTTTTGTGATGCAATGTCCCACCCCTGAAGAGTTGATCGCGCTTGGGTTCATCTCTGATTGTCCCGAGCGTCTTCGTTCCATCTGAGCTTCTCTTACAGCACGATATTCGGTCTCGATCTCAACCGTTTCCGAGAGCAAATTAAGTTATGGGGTCATTCGGCGCGGACCTGCGTCACGTTGACTCGGGATCCACTGAAAATTAGTCCTCGTATTGATGTTGCGACAAGGGCAGCCCGAAAGTTCGTTGAGGACCCCGACAGTTTCACCGACGAATCTCAGACAAGGTTGCATACTGATTCTCACGTACTTTTGACTATACGGCCGAGGGATCCACAGAGAAATTCCGTCGTTGGGGATATAGAAACGAGTTTCCTCCGTAATCTCGTCGATAGGGCCATCAAAGAACTAGATGCCACTAAGCAAGTCAACTTTTTCCACACGATAAGCAAACATCCTTGGCTCGGAGCGTCTGCGGGGTACGTCTTCGAGAAGTTCGTTTATTCTTGGTTATTTGCCCCTCCGAAGTCGGAGGAACTGCCTTGTACCCCCCGTTCTCCTGGGTCGCGCAGACCCCTTCACACCATCCCGGTGTGCAAGACAGTCATGGCATTCAGTGGAATGTCGACTTTCAAGAGTGCGAGCAAGCACAAGACTCCGTTCTGTTGGCTCCCAACCTCCCAAGTGTTCCCGGTTACCGAGGCCATCATCTGCACAAATACGCATATTATTACTATCCAGTCGACTGTCTCTTCCCACCATGATCTGAACGTAGAGCAATTCAAGAAAATCCAAGCAGCTTTTCTCAAATCATTTCAGCGTTCTCGCCAGTGGTGTCACGTGTTTATTACCAACGAGGAGGACAAGGCCAAGGCGTTACGGGAACAAGTATTTAGGGGCCTCCCAAATGGCGTTGATATGTACTCCGCTGTCCTTGGCATGAATAAGTTTCGCTTAACCGCCAAGGATTTAACAGATGTAGAGCGAGTCAAGGTAAGCAGACTTCGGCTGTATATGCTCGGCGCTGACCAGAACGTCGTCAGAGCGAGGCCGACAAGAAAGACGCAAGTGAGGCGGAGGAAGGGCAGGCAATTAAGGCATCTGGTTCTGACCCGGGGATGAGCAACAGGTGTAGACTTAATTCCCTGCTCCTGAGCACGGCTAATGAACTCATATTCAGGTTACGCGTGCTAAGTTACTTCTGTGGCGGGTAGATGGATACCGACTTGGGCCAGAACTGACTTGAATGTTCATGCGTGCCTCGACTGGAACCCTGTCTCTGATTGGTTTCGCCACTTTTTATCTCTATCTTGCTGAAAAGACCGTGCGGGTACAGAATAGGCAGTCCGTTCATCGCCACCTGGCCGCGTCCTCACGTGTCAAACCCTATGTTATCGTTATGAAATTATTGAATCGTTGAATTTAGTCCCTGATGTTGCCCCAGTTGGCGCCCGCGCGGATTTGCCTGTGCTAGGAGGTGAGATGTGACACCTACTCAGGTTGAGGGTATAAGGATGTAATACAGGTTACAAATTATAGGAGGGTTTACTCTCAGGGATGAGAAGAGCGCTGTGGAGACTAGCAGCACCGTGACCGCGACGGTTATGGGAGCGTCTTGGCATCATTGCCAGTCAAATATCTCACTATTAGTTACAACGTAAGTCGTGAGCGCCACTGGCGATGAGAGCTTGAATCTTTCCACCCCCTTCCATTCTTTGGCAGTCTCGCACCACAAGCACTACGCATAAGCACAAGCGAGAGGAAGAGTTCATAATAGAACAGGGCCCCACCAAAGTGTGACCCTCCGTCATCAATCGAGCCTTGCAAAGAAACTGCCGCCTCTGTAAAATTGAGTGCCATGACTCGGACGCACGGAAGAAAGAGTGAGTACAAGGCCGTCACGTGAATATGTTCCTGTGCAAGCCATGCACTATTATCCAATGGAGGCTTATGACAAGAACACCGCCTGTTTTGTCTTTCCAAGCGCATCTCGCTGCATCAGTTGTGGGGGTTACCGATGATGATGGGGAGGAAACCGCTCGACACAGCCATGAGGTGATGCCTTCCCTTCCGTCCTCGATGGGGAGGCAGTGGGTGACTTTGCGTCGTCAAATGGAGGGCCGAAGTCGCGGAAATCATCGTTGGTTCAAGTTTCCGGACACCAAACGGACGACTCATGACCGTCCAACCCTTCAAGACACTGGAGATTTCACGGATGGTGCACGGCAAACCGGATGCCTGGGATCCTCAAATCTGCTTAGCGTGGGGTGAAATGCCGCACAAAAAAATAGCTAAGTAGAGGCAAGCATGGCAAGCCAGACACATGGCACTGAAATCGCATATTACGAGCTCGTTGTCAGTTTTCGAGTGATAGCCTGCATTGGCTTGCAGGCCACTGGAAGGGGCAGTTGTGCCTCCTCTCCTGTCGTCCATTGTGGTGATTGTAGCGTAGCGCGACGAACGGCAAACGCTATGCTGGAGACGTCAGAGCTATCGTCATTGTGCCATGATTGATACGTAGGGCTAATATACAAATAACTCCATAGGGATTGAGAGGGGGGGCGGGAGAGTGCGTTTTGTCAGTCGCCACGAGGCACTGTATCTACTAGTGATCGCGTTCTCAGGCATCACGTGTCGCCGTGGTGGCAAACGAGCCGTGACTTCTTGCCGCTGGGCGCTGGCACAATCAACCCACCGAGGATACCCTCCAGGGTCGAATTTCCCTTGAATATCTGCGAAAGAGCCAAGGTTTCGGCTAGCAGTGAGAGGGGAAAATGGGTAGGCATACCCCATTGACGCGCTCGAGCATGTTGATGCAGAGGTTGAGGCAGCGAACGTCCATCGCATCTGCCCGCCCCCGGAGTCTCGCTCCCCAGCAGTCATTTCTGCGAGCAGTTTGGGTCCACGCAGCGCACGGGGAGCAACAGTCATCAGTCCATCAACCGTCGTGTTGGCGTTGTTGTTGATAAGCTCGTTCTATGGGGTTTTGGGTTGGAGAGGCAGAAAGGTGAAAGAAGTGTGCAGACGGACACGTCATCGTTTGCGTTGCGCAGCTCGTGCACATCTTCGATGACGACGTAGATAAGATCTTGCTTGCTCAAAGACAGGGTGCGCAGCACATCAAGGCAGCGTGTGACGGGTCCTGAAGGAAGTGCTTCCTGCAATATCATATGTCCTGGAAACACACCCGTCAGCAACGCGATCGCAAGATGAAGATGGATAGCAGCACGTACGGGCAAATTACTCCAGCCGCCGACACCCAATCTCATCAGCATAGTCAAGGTTCAGCGCGAGGCACAGAAGCTCAGCAAGTACAACTTAAACTCGTGTTCATCATCAGTTACTTCGTCATCCCCTTCCCCAGGTTCCTACCCTTCCTCTTCTTGCCACCTCAAAGCGACACTCACATCAGACATCGACTCAGGATCTGTTGGTATATAGTCGAAGCCGGCGGTGTACGAATTACGGCTCAAAGCAAAGAGAGGCAGGGGGTACAGTTGTCATCTTCGATAGCTGATCGATAATGATCTGATCTGTCAATCGCTCTATTCAGGAAATGATACATCTCTTCTAATCAGCTCACGAATCTTTCCTTACCGCGTGGCGTATCGCATATCGCGTACAGCTTCATACACCCTGATCCGGCTCAACTGGAACAGCTGCATTGAAATCCGGGCATCTTTCTATCACCAATGCCACATAGCCACCTCTCCTCCTTTGTCTCGGCATCCAGCTTTTCATCTGTCCTGGTGTCCCCTTCTCCGCCCCAAAGCTCGTAGGGATTACATGCCATCTGCGTAGAGGAAATGTCGAGTTTTTAATCCAGCCCACGAATGACCGACACATGTCGAAGCCCTCACCTGCATTACTTTCGCCAAAACGTGGCGTCCGTTCTGCGCGTCCGCCTCGACTCTAGCGATCACCTCTTCCAACACCCATTGCCGCAGGACGAACCTCTTTCTCACGACGGGCTTGCCAATCCACGCCTTCCGAGTTTGTGCCGCCCCACTTTTCCTTTTCGCTCTCAATACGGGCAGCGTACTTCTCGAGCCAACCCCTCCATTGCTCCGAAGCCCCGTCCAGCTGTGGCGCCTCACCAGTGGAAGTGTATCGAAGAAGCGTGTCGACGAAAGGGTCCAGAGACGATGACAATGCTGGCCGAAAGCGTGCCAGATGTCGGAAGGTGAGATGGAAGTCCAGCTTGTGGTCCGCCAGCATTGCAAAGAGAGGCTGTACCAAAGCCGCGTTGTCCTTCTCTTCGGCGCGCCGAAGCCCAAGTCGCTAAAGGTGATATACTTTGAGCCAAGGAGATCCAGTACTAGAAGACTATAGAGCGGACATGCCTGGCACATCCTTGCGTGGAAATCTACCTCGTACTCGCGCCGGAAAAGATCCTCGAGCTCTTCCTCGACTAGAGCGACGCCCCTGTCACTCCACTCGTCCTTCTTACCTTCCTTTGCCCATTCTGCCATGACGGCTTTATTACCCAATTCGGCCTCGGCGCCGACAAGAGGTGCGAGGGCGTTGAGTAGTGCTCTCAGTGCAAACAAGCTGCTCGTCCACCATGAGCGCACCAGAGTGGTAGAGGCAAGAATACTCACATCATTTCCGGCTGGAACTGGAACCAAGGATGATATCGTCATCAACGACAGAGGGACACTCAAGAGAGCCTACCTTGTATGCGTACCTGCCCTCCTCGTCTGTATGATTGCAGATGTGCATAGGGTCATAATCAATAGTTAAACCAAGCAATGAAACGCTAATAAAGTCCCATGAGTAAGCGCATTCCGGGCCTCTCCTTGAGCTACTCACTTGTCGTCCGTGTTGATGACACCGTGCATGAATTCGTACGCCCACCATCCTGCAACCAACCTCGCGTATCTCCCTGTGCACTCTAATATCAACTCGCGTCCCCATGCGCTTCCTTCAGGTGTTTTGATATGCAACACCTGATCAGCGACCCATTCGCCCAGCACACGCAGCGCGTCCAAATCAGCTGGCTGCTGGCCTCCGCCGAAAAAGAACAGCTCCTTGGTGGGTTCAACGCCTCGAATGATCCAATACGCAGAAAAGAGGGTGCGGCCCGCGTCACGATGCACGCGGATTCGCGACGTTCACGTATAACGGATATTGAAGGGAGGTATATGATAGAGAGGGAGCGCGTGGTGGATATTCCAAGAGCGTTCATGGCTGGGTCCTCACAGTTAGATATAAAAAAAAAAAAATTGAAGGTGGGGGAGGGTGTTCACCTTCTGCGCATAAATATTCCCGTATCGACGAGCGCACGACTGCAAGGCCGTCAGCACGCCGCGAGAAAGGTGTGCGTCCCGCTCCTTTCACTTGAACCTCGTATGTGGTCTCAGGGTCGGAAGGGTGCAGAGTCGTGTCTGCGAATATCGTTAGAAGAGATTTACATAATGGTATGTGGGGGTAAAGGGGACGGAAAAAGACACACGGATCGAGATCGCACGTCCGTCTCCGAGTTGACCTGCCCAGGCACCAAATTGATGGCCGCTGTAGCGGAGCGACCACGGTGCAAAGGACACGTCTGACTCGTCGCCTGATATGCATGGCGTGACCTCCGAGGATGTTAATGAGCTCTTGGCGCGTCGCGACCGCCTTGCTATCCTCTGGGTGCTGCCGCTCCTGTGGGCCAGTCTGGCCCAGAGGAGAGGGTTCCCCAACAACTTCAAATGCATCCCCAACATCCAGATGCGACAGGCAGTCTCGCAGTCCGGTATCGGACAGATCCAAAAATTCCATCGGATTGCTCCTGTAGGCAGGGTATAGCTTCTGCAGAGGTTCGTTGCCACCCGACCCTGTCTGTTCCGCGGGATCTGCTAGGTTCAAGGCCTCTCGTGCGGCGAGCCATTGCTCTACGTACTCCTCTTTATCGAATGGTTCGGGCGGATCCTCCGGTGGCTCGATCTTGTAAGGAAAGGGAGAGGGAATGGTGAGACGTGTGAGAAGTGGGCCTCTGGGGAGATAATGCGCCCGCGACGCTGGATAGACGGATTGTTCCTCAAGGCATATTTGAAAGCAGAGATGGAGGGTGTTGCGGGATCCGGGGCGAGATTATGAATGAGAAGCTTAGAGGGAGGGGGAAGAGGGCAGAAATGGGGTACTTTGTGTGTGACGACATCATGCGTGCGATTCCCCGCATGCAAGAGTAAGGAGACGTGAATCGACACTGTGTCTCTACCGAGTGGAGAGCAGAGCACCATCGGAGACGGCAGGGTTGTACTGGGATGGGGACCCTGTTTTTGGCGCTTATTCTTGCTTGCGCTGTCCGCCGCGCGTTGACAGACGCTGCGGCTTCGTTGAATGGCAAGGCGAGCTCGATGCAGTTAAAGAGCATATCAAGGAGTAAGCTTTAGCTTTCTGCCGTGACAGTAACTCATGTTCTTTCAATGACACCGCGGACAGGCATCATGAAAATGAACCATTAGAGGGCGAGGATTTCTTCTTCGATTACGCGTCGAGGCGGTCGGGCATGACGTCGATGCTGGAAATGCCGCCTGACGACAATGGCGAAGGTGGTCGCTGCTAGCACCACCGTGGAAGGACTTTCGAATGACTCGGTCTTCCAGCTCTCTATGCCACATCATGGACTGGACTATGGTCTAATTATCGCATTTTACGGATTAATGACCCCGCGCCTCTCCTTAATCTTAGCATTGATTCTTCACTTGCAGTATAAATATTGTTCGTATGTGAACGAGAAAGGATGACTTAAATGAATGCCGGGTCGGGTCGTTTCGGAACACTTTGCCAATTTGGGCTAGTCGGCCTCGGGCTTACGGCACACTATTTCTATGCGATCTGCTTGGTATACAGTAGTAATTACAGTAGATGGCCATTTCATCTGATGATGCCTCTGTTCTCCTCACTTCTGCCCTGACCACCTCGAAGGGCTTCCACACTACTTCAATCACGCGTCTCGCCCTACGCGGTTCGCGCCTGCGTTCTTGCACGCCCCATCTCTACTTCACGCTCTCCGCCCAACTCTTCGTAGACCCGTACGAACTCGACCATCGCCGCGCATCTTACACGTTCCAGCGCTTCGGAGGGGGTGACCTGGAGGCCCCCGTGTTCGCACCTGGTGCTGCCGGTGCCGGTGGACCGTCCGGATTGTTGCTGGACCTGGTCGTCCCGAAGGGCGGCGATGACGAGAGGGTGCTCAGCATCGAAGTGCCCTTGCACGCGCGATACGGCGTCCCAAAAACGGGGGGCGAACCGATAGACGAGGTCCTTCTGCCGCCACCCGAGGCATTCTGGGCGTGCGCACAGGAGGGAGCGGTTGGCAGTGGCGGAGGTGGGTCTTATGTTTGCTCCATGCCCTCCGGCACGAATGGCAACTTGGGATCTCACGACGTGTTTTGTTTTTTTCTCGTGAATGACGACTATATATCGGTCGGTCGCCCACCCTATGCATGTAATGTACAACAGGACGCGCGCAAGTACCCGACGCGTTGCGCGAAGTCATTGAGCTCGTGCCTGCACTCGGGGACGCATTGACGCTTGTCCTGATCCCGCGTGCGGAGCCCGTGCGCGCGCAGACACTCCGCGTACCTGTGGGCGACGAGGGAGACGTGGCGCTGGTGGAGACTGGTACAATTGTTGTGATCCTCGTTGCATTTGCGTATCTACTACGTGTGATCGCACGAGTATCACGGGCGCAGTATGCGGTTGTGCATATCAGTGTGGCAAAAAAAGACATGTGATCATTGGTGTGGGGTGGTATTTGGGGTAACGAATTCCCATAACCGCGATGACTAGTTTAAGTAACGCACTGTACAATTCGAGAAATTATCGTTTGCAACGAACAAGGATCGCCGCGGCGTGCGGTAAACAGAATCATTAGATTTGCTCTTGTCAGCTCCAATGTGTGCCCTGCCCTGCCTTGACAACGAAGTAACGGTAATATAAAAATGAGTGGTTCATGGTCTGCCTTCCTAAAGCAGTTTCCACCGTGACTGCACTGGTACCTGGCCATCAACCGATTCGACCCGAATTACCACCCGACCACCAGCACGACAGGGCTGAAGGTAACGGATGGCCTCGTCAGTCTCCAGCCTGTTCGAGAGAACTGAGTCATTATCATCCATCGTGGCGTCTACATCAACAGAGGTGCCGTCGGGTCCTTTAAGCGGACCATCAGATACAACCTGGCGTCGCCAGCGTCTGCTACACATCGGCTCCGTTCAAACCCTCTCCACTGAGCGGGAAGATCAAGATGCAGTGGAGGCAACTCTCATAGTTCACCATCGCCCCGGCATGCAAAAGTCTCACTCATCATATGGAACCCTGCCACACGTCAGCCCGAAGAAGTCTAGGCGTCACGGCCTTCCCACACTCCCCGCTGTTGGTCTTCCCAGCCGCGTCTCTTCTCTTTCCAACTCGCCGACCCAAAGGTATGGAACTCTCGATCGGCCGTCCATTTTTCGTACCCGTACCCGTCCTATCTCTGCATATGATGAACCAGCCTCCGGTGCCTTGGCCCACACACAGGGAGAACCAGATCTCGACACAGGACGCGCCGCCAGGGCGAATGGAATCCGCGTCTGGTACTCTTCCTTCTCTTCCATCGATTGGCTGCATGATGCCATCAAAGACTCAACGCGCATGTACCGCCTCCGGCGTAACAAGTCCGTACGCGGACGTATGCTCAGTGCGGCTGACCGGTTGATGGGCTGGGTCATCGTCACGATCGTCGGGTTCCTCACTGCTATCGCGGCCTTCTTGATCGCCCGAAGCGAGCAGTGGCTGTTCGACATCAAGTATGGCTATTGTACGACTAGGTGGTGGAAGGCACGCAGGTTCTGCTGTCCGGCCATCTCAGAGGAGAGGAATTTCGCCCCCGGCCCGTCGAACGAGACTTGCGTCGCTTGGGCGTCTTGGGGCGAAGCCCTCACCGAGGCCGGGGCTACTCAACTGTCGCGCATCCTGGTTGGACGCGCTACGTATGCTCTCTCAGCAGTACGTCATAGCCTTACCTTTCTCTCATCGTGTAAAGTTTTTGTTAATTAATCCTCGTAGCTGCTCCTCGCACTGGTATCGTCCACCCTCACGATCTATCTAACCGCGTCAACGTCCTTTGTCACGCGGAAAGATTCCGGGGTGCTTGCTCCCGACTTTGCCAGTGTCTCCGAAACGGGTAAAGCTCCTGCACCGCCATCAGATCCTCCCGCAAAACGTAAAGTTCTGTACTACGCTGCCGGAAGCGGCATACCGGAAATAAAAACCATTCTTTCGGGTGCGTGAATCATGTGGACCAGTTGACGGCGTTATTGACGGCATTTTGTTCACAGGGTTTGTCATACACGGTTACCTTGGAGGTCGCACGTTGTTCACTAAGGCCGTTGGCTTGTCTTTGGCTGTCGCGTCGGGACTCTCCCTTGGAAAGGAAGGTCCTTTCGTCCACATAGCAAGTTGTATCGGGAATATTGTCAGTCGATATTTTGCCAAGTACGAAAACAATGAAGGTGGGCTATCAGCTAGACTACTTCCTTAATCCCCTGACGGGTCGTTATACAGGCAAACGGCGCGAGATACTCAGCGCTGCAAGCGCTGCAGGCGTTGCAGTAGCATTCGGAGCCCCCATTGGTGGCGTCTTGTTCAGCCTAGAAGAAGTTTCTTATTTCTTCCCTCCAAAGGTTAGCGATCACACGTTCGAAAATGATCCCCTCTGAAGCAACAAATTTCCAGGTCATGTGGCGAAGGTACCCTCCTCAGGCATAGGTGATTTGCTTTCATTCTGAACCTGCGCGTTAGCTTTTTCTGTGCGATGATCGCTGCGATGACATTGCGTTTCCTCGACCCTTTCGGAACGGGCAAGCTTGTCCTTTTCCAGGTCACGTACGACAAGGTCTGTAAGAATCATTGCACTGTGGTGATATCTCTCTGATAAGTCCCATAACCAGGATTGGCATGCTTATGAACTGGTCCCTTTTCTTCTCCTGGGCGTTTTCGGCGGCGTGTACGGCGCATATTTCTCAAAGTTGAATTACAGATGGAGCCGCGATGTGCGGAACAAGACTTGGCTCAAGAACCACCCCATCGCAGAAGTTCTCTTGGTTGGTTGAGCTTTGTACATGCTGAATACATCCAGAGCTGATCTCATCTCAAGATTACGGCGATTACAACGATCTTAAATTTCGTAAATGGATATACGCTCATGGGTGGCACAGAGCTCGTATACAACCTTTTCGCCATGTGTCTCCCGGGTTCACCCAATACCCACGCGGGTCTTTGCGTACTTGATCCTGGCAAGCAGACATTCCACGTCATGCGCATGATTGCAGTCGCGCTCGTCGTAAAGGCTGCCCTCACCGTCGTGACCTTCGGCATCAAGGTTCCTGCGGGTATCTTTATCCCGACCCTTGGTGTTGGCGCATGCGCCGGTCGCATCGTGGGGCTTGTGGTGCAGTACGCGCGGTGGCGTTGGCCTACCGCACCTGTCTTTGCCTCTTGCCCGAAAGATTCCCTATGCGTGATCCCAGGGTTGTATGCGATGGTTGGCGCAGCAGCCGCCTTGTCTGGTGTCACGCGGACAACAGTTTCGTTGGCTGTGATCATGTTCGAGTTGACAGATACTCTCACGTATGCAGTACCAGTCATGCTCGCTGTCCTGGTTGCCAAGACTGTCGCGGACGCTCTGGAGCCCAAAGGGATCTACGATCTTGTGATCGAGTGCGTAACTCTCTGGTATCCTGCCGCAGTCTTCTGTGCTAATGAAGATTCAGGCTTTCTCAGCTCCCGTACCTCAACGCGAAGCAACAATACCTATGGGGCGGTCTGACCGTCAGTGATGCCGTGAGTTCAAAGTCGCTCTTGTTCCTCCTTACAGACACTTGATGGGTACCTTATCCGCAGATGGATCGCGATGTGGAAGCCATCGATGTCGGGCATTCGAACACGGTGTGCACCCTGCGGGACCAACTTGCAAAGGTTGCTGCTGCAGGCTATGCGGATACAGGGTTCCCTATCCTGCGCAGCGACGAGAGTGGCAGGTCACGCATGCTTGGTTTTATCGGTGGGAATGAGCTAGAGCATGCACTCAGTACGCCTTCATCTGTTACCCGTCTCCACGAGTCGCCCGAAAGCTAATCTGGCACGACTTGTCCAGGCATCGTTGCGGAGGAGGCGGATCATCCCGTGTCATTTCATCCGAGTCGTCATCTCTACAGATCCCTCTCATCATCCTCCCTCTCGTCGATTCTGGAACACCCTGGGGATCCATTTGACTTTAGCGTGTACATGGATAAGGTACGTCCTTCCGCGAAACGTTCCCCGGGGAAATACCTCATTACAATTACGCAGACTCCACTGACCATTAGCATAAACTCCCCGTTGGAACTTGTACAGCAATTTTTCGTCAAGCTTGGAGCACGATATGTTGTCGCGACAGATGCGGATGGTTACTGTGAGTTGTTATGTCCCTTTGCATCAACGGATGGTGGTGGCCTCATCTCGAACATTCGTAGACGAAGGCCTGATTGACAAAAATGGCTGGCTCGCGTTCCTGGACGAGTTGGAGACAAAAGCTGCCTGAACTTCTAGCTCTAATACACAGCGCCGGCCCGCAATCTCTTTTCAACCCTCCGGAGTCACTTTTTTTTTTTACCTTGCATACCCACAATTGAAATGAAATTGATCTCATCACCTCAATCTTTCATTTCTGATATCAACACCTGACTTACCATGTGATGTAATACATCTGCCCTTGTAGTACGGTCCTGTTCTGCAATATTTCACCACGATTTTGATACCGGCCAACTGTACCTCGGGAACTGACAACACGAACACTTCTTCCTTTACAGATTTGTCACGGAGACTCATCGGAAAACTATTGTGCGTGTGGCCGAGATTTACATGCTCGGTGTTAGGGCTCTTCCCATCCATGAGTACCTAGTTGTGAGTTCTCTCTACGCGAACGTTCGCCTAGTACATATTCATCGCGACGCCCGCCCGCCCCGTGTCAACAGACCCATACAACTTGAATCCTTAGTGATGTCGCGGTTCGGGTTCTTATCTCAGCAGAGACCGCAACTGCCACATCGTTGAGGCCAGAAACTGGCAGCTTACGTCGGTCTCGTGCAGTGGGAAGCCTGAGGCTGATACTAGTAAAAGCCAACTGAAAAGCCAAAAAACCGATTCACGGTTTACCGGCCCGGGACCGCGGCAACACGAACAATCCCTCCTCAGGCTCTCTTGCCTCGCATCTGCCCGCTCGGCACAGATTATGCATCCCCATACGTTCCGATTCGTCTCTTCGCTCCCCGTGATCTTTCTCAATGACTGCGTTGTGCGTGCTTGGTCTTTGCACGAGGCGGCGCTCGGGCACTCGCCCTCCGACATTTTCCCTAGACCGAGACGACGTCGGGACCAGTGGGAGAATGGAGGAAGGCGAAGGCGCGGCGGTCGAATTGCGACCTCTTCATAATCGACCTATGCTACACCAGACTGCAGCAGCGCGGCGCAAGTTGGGACTAATCCGACGTGGTTCGAGCCCATAGCGAGTCCACAAATTGTTCAGGGCCCTCACTGACCAGTGACCACGGTCTCTCTCTCTTTTTATTTTTTTTGCGTGTTGTTTCCGTTTTGTGCTGAACCCGCGACTCTGCGATCGTTTTTCCACAAATGGCCAAATTTCCCAATTTGTGCCGCCCCATACTGGCCACCCTTCCAATCGCATCTCGCAAGGGATATGACTCAACACTTCGTCCTTTCACTGAGCTTGAGTTTGACCGGCTCATGTGGAATCGCAAGATTCTTGACAAGAACACTCGAACAAGTCACCTCCTCAGAATGCATCACGCACACGGGAAGGCCATTGTTGGTCGCAACTTATTGCGTCCTTCTGTCGTCTCATCACGAGTTTTCCAGGTGGGGTACGATGTATGATCTTGACAACAACCAACTCCGCCGGAGATTGCTCTCTTTCGCGATAGAAAAACTACTGTACTTCACAGTCCAATAGTCTCGGCTGACACAAGGCACCAGCGGTGTGCCGTTTTGTCGCTACGCGGCATTGCCACTTCCGAACCTATCCTTACCGAGGCAACTTCTTACAGTATGTCATGAGGCGACGGTTTGACTTAGTTGATGCCCTTTCAGACGTTCTAGGCGGGTTCTCGATCCACATAGGAGATCGTAGAGAGTTACTGGTTGCTGCATTCTTCACATGGGCTCGTGACGCCGTGATGGCGAAGCAACCTCCGCCTCCTTTTCCAGAGTTTTGCCGTCACTTCTCGGTCAAGGGACTGCTCTCTTGTCTCTTTTCTGAGCGAATCGTCCAATCAATATTCAATCATACACCGTCGATAAGTCCACCAAAAACGAAACAGCGGACGTTTGGAGGGGTTGCTAGGTCTGCACACATGCATTTCAACCACTTCATTCAATCTCAAGAACGAGACTTCATAACGTGTCGATATCTAATCGCACTACTAGTAATAGCACGGGGCGCAGCCGTGTTGGGTGCCAACTGTCAACCGGGCTTTGACGCGGTTATCCCGTATCTTGTATGGCAGCACTGACCTCGACGACAAGAATGTTGATTTCATCGTATCCCAAATGATGAACGATAGCAAATTCAGTCTACCCGATTCCGAAAAATGGACCCGTTCGAACGCGACCTGCTTGAGAATCAGACCTTGATAAATCAGATTTTGACAAACCGAACTGCCAGTTCTCCATTCCCATCATTCGTATCGTGTTTGCGCTCCGTGGGAAGCAGTCCACCGTCACCCCCATGAGGTACTCCTCACCGTCGGAGGGTGCCAGTTCGCCGAACTTCAGCAAGAGCGGAGAACCCCGCTTCACATCGTACGACTACTGGTACTCGAGAATCGGTCCAGATCTCCTCCAGCCAGTCGGAAAAGCAGATGAGAGGTGGAAAGGGTTGTTAGACCTACCAGATCAATGGTCTTCCTTTTATGATCGTTCACCGGCACCGGACATACTGCACTCATAATTTCCTGCTAGTTCATAAATTTCACTTGAGCCGTTGGTTGTCAGACAGCTGGATTTCTGGGCGTTCTTGAGCGGTGGACTATCATTGTATCACTGTCTTTGTACTCTTCGATAGCATCCTCGCACTATGAGGTATGGCTATAGCATGATTGCGTGTCTGAGATGGTAAACATTATCCTGCGTAGCATGGACAGTGCGGTGTGCCCCTCGTAAGGCGATACAAACAGCAAATGGGTGGGTATGACTTGGAATAAACTACTGGTAGGGTGGATGGACAAAATAACCGTCTCCTTGTTCTGACCGAAGTCTGACTGGAAAGTGATGCTATTACTTCTTATGCAGAGATATCTCCACAAAGACTCAATTCCTCATTCACAATGCAAGCAAGTCCTTCTCCAATGTCTTCTGTTCTGATCGCTCTGTGTACCCCTGCTTTGCGCGTTTGGTGTTTTCCTATTGAGCTTTTGCCCGACATCATCTGGGTTGCACTGCCAGTGTAGTACTAGTAGGTTCGTAACGGATGTAGTGCCAGTGATAAGTCGATGTCACATAGCATAGTCCACTGCCAGTGGCACAGGGGTAATCAAAAAAGAGATGTCTGACTCGGACCTTCTACATGTACTACTAGTAGTACGACCCCATCCTCGTACTTGTGCCATATTCACTAGAAACAAGATCCAGTATATTCTTGAAGGAACATACTGTACACTATAAGAACAAGAGTTGAGTAATGTCACGGTATCATTCCCTTTTTCAAAGACTGCCCTTTGCTCGAGCACGCTGAATTCAAGTTGACGTGCCAGTCACGTGCTGGTTGACAGTTTGAGCTAAATCGCACCAGGTCACGCTCTCAAAGTAGTTTAGGCCCAATTTTAGACGCTCGTTCGTCACGAACGCGTTCTCTCTCATTTCAATCTCAGAACTTGTTTATTGTTAGTCATCAATGTCCATATAGAGTTCTTTTTTAAAAACTTCGCTTACTAAAGCACAAACACTACGCTTACTTAAGTTATACTAATAGTTAGTTTTCCCCAATAGCTTTACAGCTGCTTTCAGATTGATAGACCAGAATCCATTTTTCTTGACTCAGGTATGCTGTTTACTTGTGGCGCTGGTACAAACAACCTATACCAAATCTGGTAAACACGGGATTCATGGGATTCATAGGATTCAACTTCCGTGCTTGTTAGTCTTCGTAGTAGCATGGCTGGCAACCAGGCTCGACGGCCTTGAATACATACTCTGATACTCTCTAATTTCTTGAAAGCTGCATAGAATGCACCCTGGACACATACCTATCGGAGCTCAAGCAGGAACCATGGGAAGTTGCTGAAGTCAAGGCATTGCATGCTGTCTTTGGGGGGACTCCAAGTTATCCTTCAGCCGCAGCACAACATGGCTGGGCTGGCCGTGACGGTGATGGCCACATGTGCAGATAAATGAATGGTGTTATTGAAGCCATCCATCCCGAGCGTTTTGTTGGAATTGATCATCTGCCGCTAAGGGGTAGGATAAGCTGGAAGTGTTGGAGAGGGCCATGGCCGATTTGGAGGTTTTCGTGTTCACCGCAGTGTGATTACACCTACACACATGTTACCTGCTTGCCTGATTCAAACACTGGTCTCTTAACATTGTCCATTTACCCTAAGAGCACTTCCCAAATTACCCTCCTTATGTGGTTGTCCCCATCATTGTGCCTGTCAACACAACCCCAAGCATCTTCTGCTGTACCCTTGTCCATTACCCCGCTCTTGCTTCACGCCGTAATAACTTCTTTCATGATCCCATCTGTAAACCTGAAATCCCCCTACAGCACGAGAGTATGTATTTGAGGTATTATAGTATTCTGTAGTCGGTGCTGGGAGAGGTGTGTCAGGATCTGAGAACTGCACCATACCCTGGTTCCTAGTTGTGGTCGTTGATCCAAGGAGATGGAAGGATGGCAGGACAGCCGGTACATAGTCTCGGTGCATTTGGTGGATGTTCTATCAGCCAAACATGTCATCAAATTTGAAGAAAAGCATGGCATATGAGAGTGGGTGCACCAAAGATGCACCAGCCAAGGTCGGTGAGTATGACCTTGGTAATTGCAACTTCCCGCTTTCCACCATTCAATACACATTCACAACCAAGAGCCTGCATGACGATTTGATGACCGAAACATATTCCTGTGCATGCACTCAGGCTGTCATCAATGTTCTCAGTGCATTATTAGTCTCATACACACCGATGATCTTGATACATGGTTTGTGCACAGCAAGATCAGCTACCCAAGACACAAGCTTATTTGTCCATTCAGCGTCCTCGTATGCAGATGCAGCTGAATGGGGTGATGGGGGCGCGATAGATAGAACACTGGCACAGTGCTAGCAGCGGCAGCAGTCTGAGCAGAATGGTGGCTGTGAATCCCGTGAATCCCATGTTTGCCATGTTTGGTATAGGTTGTTTGTACCAATGCCACAAGTAAACACTGTACCTGAGTCGAGAAAAATGGATTCTGGTCTATCGATCTGAAAGCAGCTGTAACGAAAATAAACTAGTTTTTTTCTCATACCCCTAGACAATTACTAATCAACAGGGAGTTGCCGGGAGCATTTGTTGCTTACATACTCAAACAATAAAATTATCACACCGGGATTCAAACTCTCAACCTGCTCACATGACTACTTAGACAAATTCACCAATTCCCATTACACCAAACAAACTTGTAGAAGTTGGCCTAATAGGGTCCATATAAGTAGGAGTTGTGGTGTGAATTCCAAGTTAGGGCCCTTAGTCAGAAGTGTATTATTAATAGGGGCAATCAAATGATGTACCTTCTTACCTCAGCAGCGCCACAGGGTCCGCCCAGACCTGGTGACGTCGGCGACGCCCGGCGCGTGCTCCCACCAATGTCAAGTAGGCTCCGGACCCGGCACGCACGTTCTGCACCCCCGGATGCGCCGCTTCCGCGCGAAAACGCGGTCCATTCTTCCCTCCCCTTTCGCTTCATGGCCCCCGAGGCGCCCGCCACTCCAGCACGTGGCGAACCCCCCCACCCCCGCCTCCGGGGCAGAGTGAGGGTTAGCGCCTGGATGCGCTACCGAAGCCGCGGCACACCCGAGCCCCGCTGGGCCTGCCTGGAACGTGCCTCCGCACGATCCATCGCTTTTTGGGTAGTTGTATTAGGTAAATGCCTCTCAGGGGACTGAAAAAGAAATAAGTATATTTTCGGTGTTATTTTACAAGTAACTTAAGTAAGCGTAGTGTTTGTGCTTTAGTAAGCGAAGTTTTTAAAAAAGAACTCTATATGGACATTGATGACTAACAATAAACAAGTTCTGAGATTGAAATGAGAGAGAACGCGTTCGTGACGAACGAGCGTCTAAAATTGGGCCTAAACTACTTTGAGAGCGTGACCTGGTGCGATTTAGCTCAAACTCTGGTTGACTCGGACTTTTTCGGCGTGACTACTAAATACAGTAGCTGTGACAAGCGCGAACACTAGCAAGACCGCGCTCAGGCCCTCGCCGCCCCGGGCCTACAGCACTAACAAATCACCGGGACACAGCTTTATCTCAACTAAGCTCTTGAAACAGCTTCTAGGGACCGCCGAGTCAACAGTTGGGAGGAACAAGAAAACCGTTATAGGTCAGAAAAAACCGTGCACACGAATTAAGTTAGTACAGTATTCGACTGCACCCGAGTCGCCCTCACTGACGTGGACTTGGAGCCAATGCGCTTCCGCAGCGAATTCTCCGTTTTCTTTTGAATCCATTAGTGTGCGCCTTGGGATACAGAACCCTATGTAGCACCATACAACTCCGTGGGTCTAATATAATCTGCTCCTTTTCAATGATTTCTGCTGCCTAAAAACCATCTCCCATGCCTTTTTATGGGCAATCGTGGTGTATCGTAGGGCTTCTGTGGCGAATTCCCCGTTACTAGTGTGGGAACGGGTATGCAATTTACAGTCCGCAGTGTGACTCGAGGTGCGCCCTAGGAAGCGCTACACAGCAGGCACCTGAGCGACGAGCGATACTTACGTGACTCTCTGGGCATATAAAGTCGAGTCGGATCCGCCACAAGGCCGCTCGCCCCCCTTTCGCTCCTACTACTAAGACATGGGAAAGGACTCATCAACGACTAACGACTCGGTTCTGGCCAAGAAAAGGGATGTGTTTGACCCCCATGACAGAAAGACCGTCGAGCACCGCAAGCTAGGCGTGTGGGACCTCTATGTCGAGCGCGACAAGCTGCTGTCGTATTTTCCCACTTCGTGGAAGATCGAAACGTATGTGGGGATATGGAATGATATCCCATATCTGTGTAGGGCTATACGCGACATGTGCACCATAGCATGGCCGCTGCTTTCGCTCTACCTCGTCCTCACTTTGGCACAGTCCTTGCTCCCAGCTTTGAGTTTATGGCACGTTAATTTATTTCTTCTCGATGACAATAAATGCTGATTATGTTTCAGGTTCTCTGGACAGCTCCTTAGCATCGTGAGGATCGACTTAATGTTTCCACCAATTCTCTGGAACTGAGCCTTTTTCCCTTTCTCGTTCGTTTCGCAGGTCCAAATCGCTGTTGAAAAGCATACCGTCGACACGCATTCCCTCTTCCAAATTGCCGGCGGACGGACCCTCTGTGCAGCTGCCCAGCATTTCATTAGATACGCTTCGGACAAGGCGTCCACAGCCCTTAATGGACGCTCTAGACAGTTTTACTCAACGCACGTTTTCCATGCCATGGCCCGGCTCGACGTCCCCACCTGGGACGATCCTACCGTAGCCGGACATATTAATGCACTAGTTCCCAATCATCACTATACCGCCGCATGGGGGGCAATCACGACCTTGGTAGACACAGTGTCTGCCTTCCTTAGGATGTTTTCCCAGACAGCTATCCTGTTCAGTGTCCTGCGGGGGCAGCGGGACGGACAGCTGCTCGCCCTGCTGTCATTTGCCAGTGATCTGGCATCATATTTCGACATGTATGACGCCTTCTATTTGGGTAGAGGTAAGAAAATCGCTGCAAATGTTAGCCCCCGCTGAACAATGGTATCAGCTTGGGCTGCCACCACGCGCAATGAGGACTTCATCAGGATGGAGGGCCTCAAGCTTCTGGTCAACAAGTCCCGTCACCGCAAGGAACTCGTCGCAGGTGGCCTTTCCGAGTACCTTACTGCCGGCACGTTAACAACTTAAAGTAGCGATGCCTTACTGAGCCATTTAACAGAATATCGTGCC
Organism: Lactarius sp. MG50; assembly: GCA_003314065.1. NCBI lineage: Eukaryota > Fungi > Basidiomycota > Agaricomycetes > Russulales > Russulaceae > Lactarius > Lactarius sp. MG50. Next base: position 12,583 of record QLOZ01006414.1, on the reverse strand, counting down.
CTAGCTGACCGGGTGGGAAGAGACGCGAGTGGCTTCTGGTCGGCTTATTATGGCTCATACAACAGTGGTAGATTCCGGCCTATCCGCCTCCTTCAGCTCCCGTTGCGTGAGCTGCCCCAGGTACGCTTACGCAGGACTATCTTCTTCTGCATAATCTGATCTCAGGCTGGTTCAGGTCGTCATTGCCCTCCGAGCAGTCCAGCAACCGTCGTCGATTCCAGTCTCACTCGCGTCCCTCCATCTTATGCAAAATGCTTCGAGTGTATTTATGACACAGGTCAGAATGCTTCTGGAGGAAACAGGGAGTTTTTCCGATCGACTATCTGCACTGAGAAAACTCTTCGAAGCTGTGAACATTTCAAACAAAGTCACAGACGGAACTATTCCATTCCCAGAGAATGAGCAGTCACTGCGTCATGGAATATCATTGGAATTCAGGTACCTCGTCTGTGCCCCGCGTATCGTCCGAGAAGTTAATGTGACTGTTATCTCCTCAGGAAGGTGTCATTTCGATATCCCGGCAGCGAGAGGTATGCTCTGCGTGATGTTTCCTTCACAATTGGGCCGGGACAACTTTGCGTACGTCTATTGGTGTCACATCCTTGGAAGTACGAAGTACTCACGTCCCCTTCTTATCACAGGTCATCCTTGGTTCGAACGGATCCGGGAAAAGTACAATTCTAAAGCTTCTGGCTCGTATATATGACCCCACAGAGGGAACCATCCTCGTTGATGGGCAAGACATCAAGACATTACGGCTGGCAGATGTTCGGCGCACGATGACAATCTTGTTCCAGGACTTCACGCTCTTTCCCCTTACAGTAAGTCCTATACGCAAATGGGCTGTACCGAAGCCCGTGAACACGTGTATTCACAGATTCGAGAAAACATTGCCCTTGGAGATCCTACTCATACACATGACGACGCCTCGATCGAGCGAGCAGCGCATCTTGGCGGGGCATCCGAGCTTATCTCTCGCCTTCCAGATGGTTTTAATACCTACCTCGAACGGCCTGTCCGTGATATCTACGCGGGCCTGCCAGAAGGAACGACGACACTTTTCGGGCGGAAGGTTGACAATAGTTATTTACGAGGTGTTGTGGACAGCCCTGCCGACACTGCGCTAAGTGGTGGAGAGACGCAGAGGGTTGCGGTGGCGAGGACGTTCATGCGGTCTTCAGCAGAACAGGGGGTCGGAATGTTACTGTTTGATGAGCCGAGTGCCTCGCTGGATCCTACTGCCGAACATGGTACGATCTCCCTCCGATGGTCCATTCTATCATCAATACTAACCTCACGTGTGACCAGATCTATTCTCCCGCCTTCGAGAGTTGCGAGGAAACAAGACGATGATATTCTCTACTCATCGGTTTGGAAACCTTACACGCCACGCAGATATCATTTTGTGTGTTTCTTTTGTTTCTATTTAAGCTATGTATCGATTTAACTAACTTCTGGCCACAGATATCTGAACGATTCGGTAATTCTCGAGGCGGGCACTCATGAAGAGCTGATGAAGCGGGAAGGCTCTGATTATGCTCGTCTGTGGCGTGTTCAAGCTCAAGCATTTGTGTGAATGTGGCAAAACACGATGATCGCTTGTAAGGCTTGAATAGAATATTGGATTCAGTTGAACGGAACGGTTTGGCAACCGTTCACTAAAAGGTGGCACGATACTTTACACCCTTGAATAGAAGTCTGTAGATGACACAAAACCATGAGAGTTGTATATTGTATTACAGTGCCGTGTGATTCATCAGTGTACGTTCAAATCGTAGTCTGAGACGTGACCGCACCATCAGTCGTTCTATCTCCCTCCTCTGTACCCATGAAGATTCGGGCAGAATCGGGCTTTCGCAGCACCCATACCTGAACGCGAAGCAACCATACCTTTACCTTTGGGGCAGACTGGCCGTCCGCATTGCCGTCCGCGCGAGCCCCTCTTGGTCAAGTTCAGACACCTGGCACTACTCATACTACAGTAGTACGATCCCCATCCTCATACTTGCGCTATATTCACTAACAAGATCCACTATGTATTCTTGAAGGACATACTGGACATAATGACTCCTTGACTCAGAGCACGCTGAATTGGCGTATTGGTTGACTTTTCCGACTCCGAGTCTTTTCTGGTTTCCGTGCCAGTGTGACTACTGCCAGTGCACATTATTATACGAGTCCATTGAGAACGCCCGAAATCATCTGGGTTGCGCTGAGACGATATATATATAATCCATTAGTGTGCGCCTTGGGGTACAGGATCCTATGTAGCACTACAGTATACCGTGACAGTTACGTGGATCTAATGTAAACTGCTCCTTTTGCAATGATTTCTGCTGCCTGAAAACCTTCTCCCGTGCCTTTGTAGGGGCAATCGTGGCGTATCGTAGGGCTTCGGTGGAGTCGTGCGCGGAGCAATTTGCACGGGGGAAGTTGGCAGGATGTGGATGTGACTGGCGGGCCTTGGTGTGGGGCGTGTGTTGGCCTGCTCTGTGCATCCGTTGGTTCCTTCCTCGTGTCGTCCGTTCCGATAGGCTTGGTGTTGCGGGGCACCGATCTTGCGCGTCCGCGGTCTACGTTACAGGGAGGGTGTGGGTCAGTATTTTAACATGTTTTGACTTCACGGTAGGTGGGGTCTGTTGGGTGTCTTTTTGCGTAGCGTGTTTGCTGTGTGTTTGTTTGACTCACCTTGTTAGTGAATCGGTGGGTGGAATCTATATACAGTAGTTGGCTAGTGGGACCACCGCCTTGTCGCTCGCTAGGAGCTGTAGGAGGGAATCGACGGCTCAGCCTTTGGGGATAAAGACTGTATTGTGTGTATCTAACCTGTAGGAGGGAATCGACGGCTAGGTACACAGTTAGTATTAAGTAAAGGTGAATGTGACGGACTGTTTACTGACCTCAGTCTTTGGAGATAAAGACTGAGGTGGTACGGCTACACAGTATCGTGTCTACAATGAAGGTAAGGTCCAAGCGTGTACTATTTTCTAGTGTACTGAGGTGAGACGAAGGGGATGATTGGTCTAAAGTAGTCACGGTGCGGTACTACAGTAGTATCGCCAGTGTGCTGTCGCCGGTCATGTGCTGTCGCACCGTAGTTCCCACGCTGCCAGAGTTGGCACGCCGCAGCGTGTGGCTGCACCTCCAACAGGAGCACAGCGAGCGTTAGTTCTCCACCGATTTTCTTTTTGAGGGCATTTCAGTAGGTAATGTTCGACTGTTTCGTTAGTCTCCGCACGCTGGAGACGATATATAACTACTACTAGTACTGTAGTAATAGGTCCGTAACGGATGCAGTGCCAGTGATAAGTCAATGTCACATAGTATAGTTCAGTAGCACAGGGGTAATTGAGTCAAAAAAAAGAGATATCTGACCTTTTACTACACATACGACTCCTCGTACTCGCGCTATACTATTCACTAGTGACAAGATCTCTGGTACGTATTCTAATGATTCAGAGGATACGGGGATGAGACGGAACCAGAGAATATCATTCGCCCCTATATGAGGGCGTGCTCCTTAAGAGCAATCCTACGCGTTACATAACAAATAAATATTATCTTATCTTATCATTGCCGGTCTCCTCGGGCGTATCCCAACACGTATTCATATTGTACATTATAAGAACAAGGGTCGAGTAATGTCACGGTATTTTTTTGACTCTGAGTCAGACTCGAGCACGCTGAATTGGCGTGTTGGTTGACTTTTTTTCCGATTTTTTTCCGATTTTTTTCCGATTTCCATGTGACTACTAAATACAGTAGCTGTGACAAGCGTAAACACTGGTCATCTCAACGCGCTCGACCTAACAAATCAGAGTCACCGGGACACGGCTTTATCTGGGGACCGCCGAATCAACGGTTGGGGGAACAAGAGGACTATCATAGGCCAGCAAAAACCGTGCACAGCCTCCCGGGCCCGAATCAAGTTACTGTAGTACAATATTCGACTACATCGCCGTCACTGACGTGGACTCGGAGCCAATACACTTCCGCAACGACTTTCCCCGAGTCCGCTACTAGTATGGGAACGGGTATGCAATTTACAGTCCGCAGTGTGACTCGAGGTGCGCCCTAGGAAGCGCTACACAGCAGGCACCTGAGCGACTCCGAGTCGCGATACTTACGTGACTCACTGGGCATATAAAGTCGAGTCGGATCCGCCACAAGGCCGCTCGCCCCCCTTTCGCTCCTACTACTAAAGCATGGGAAAGGACTCATCAACGACTAACGACTCGGTTCTGGGCAAGAAAAGGGTCGTGTTTGACCCCCATGACAGAAAGACCGTCGAGCACCGCAAGCTAGGCGTGTGGGACCTCTATGTCGAGCGTGACAGGCTGCTGTCGTATTTTCCCACTTCGTGGAAGATTGAAACATATGTAGGGATGTGGAATGATATCCCATATCTGTGTAGGGCTATACGCGACATGTGCACCATAGCATGGCCACTGCTTTCGCTCTACCTCGTCCTCACTTTGGCACAGTCCTTGCTCCCAGCTTTGAGTTTATGGCACGTTAATTTCTTTCCTCCCGATGACAATAAATGCTGATTATGTTTCAGGTTCTCTGGACAGCTCCTTAGCATCGTGAGGATCAACTTAATGTTTCCACCAAGTCTCTGGAACTGAGCCTTTTCCCCTTTCTCATTCGTTTCACAGGTCCAAATCGCCGTTGAAAAGCATACCGTCGACACGCATTCCCTCTTCCAAATTGCCGGCGGACGGACCCTCTGCGCAGCTGCCCAGCATCTTCTTGAATACGCTTCGGACAGGGCGTCCACAGCCCTTAATGGACGCTCTAGACAGTTTTACTCAACGCACATTTTCCACGCCATGGCTCGGCTCGACGTCCCCACCTGGGACGATCCCACCGTAGCCGGACATATTAATGCGCTCTTTCCTACTACCCATCAGTATACCACCGCATGGGGGGCAATCACGACCTTGGTGGACACAGTTTCTGCTTTCCTTAGGATGTTTTCCCAGACAGCTATCCTGTTCAGTGTCCTGCGGGGGCAACGGGACGGACAGCTGCTCGCCCTGCTGTCATTTGCCAGTGATCTGGCATCATATTTCGACATGTATGATGCCTACTATTTGGGTAGAGGTAAGAAAATCGCTGCAAATGTTAGCCCCCGCTGAACGATGGTATCAGCTTGGGCTGCTACCACGCGCAATGAGGACTTCATCAGGATGGAGGGCCTCAGGCTTCTCGTCAACAAGTCCCATCACCGCAAGGAACTCGTCGCAGGTGGCCTTTCCGAGTACCTTACTGCCGGCACGTTAACTACTTAAGTAGCGATGCCTTACTGAACCATTTAACAGAATATCGTGCCCTAGCTGACCGGGTGGGAAGAGACGCGAGTGGCTTCTGGTCGGCTTATTCTGATTCATACAACAGTGGTAGATTCCGGCCTATCCGCCTCCTTCGGCTCCCGTTGCGTGAGCTTCCCCAGGTACGCTTACGCAGGACTATCTTCTTTTGCATAATCTGATCTCAGGCTGGTTCAGGTCGTCATTGCCCTTCGAGCAGTCCAGCAACCGTCGTCGATCCCGGTCTCACTCGCGTCCCTCCATCTTATGCAAAACGCTTCGAGTGTATTTATGACACACGTCAGAACGCTTCTGCAGGAAACGGGGAGTTTTTCCGATCGACTATCCGCACTGAGAAAACTCTTCGAGGCTGTGAACATGTCAAACAAAGTCATAGACGGGACCATTCCATTCCCAGAGAATGAGCAGTCACTACGTCATGGAATATCGTTGGAATTCAGGTACCTCGTTTGTGCTCTGCGTATCGTCCGAGAAGTTAATGTGACTGCTATCTCCTCAGGAGGGTGTCATTTCGATATCCCGGCAGCGAGAGGTATGCTCTGCGTGATGTTTCCTTTACAATTGGGCCGGGCCAACTCTGCGTACGTCCGTTGGTGTCACACCCTTGGAAGTACGAAGTGCTCACGTCCCCTTCTCATCACAGGTCATCCTTGGTTCGAACGGATCCGGGAAAAGTACAATTCTAAAGCTTCTGGCTCGTATATATGACCCCACAGAGGGAACCATCCTCGTTGATGGGCAGGACATCAAGACATTACGGCTGGCAGATGTTCGGCGCACGATGACAATCTTGTTCCAGGACTTCACGCTGTTTCCCCTTACAGTAAGTCCTATACGCAAATGGGCTGTACCGAAGCCCATGAATACGTGTATTCACAGATTCGAGAAAACATTGCCCTTGGAGATCCTACTCATACACATGACGACGCCTCGATCGAGCGAGCTGCGCATCTTGGTGGGGCGTCCGAGCTTATCTCTCGCCTCCCAGATGGTTTTAATACCTACCTCGAACGGCCTGTCCGTGATATCTATGAGGGCCTGCCAGAAGGAACGACGACACTTTTCGGGCGGAAGGTTGACAATAGTTATTTACGAGGTGTTGTGGACAGCCCAGCCGACACTGCGCTAAGTGGTGGAGAGACGCAGAGGGTTGCGGTGGCGAGGACGTTCATGCGGTCTTCAGCAGAACAGGGGGTCGGAATGTTACTGTTTGACGAGCCGAGTGCCTCGCTGGATCCTACTGCCGAACATGGTACGAGCTCCCCCCGATGGTCCATTCTTTCTATCATCAATACTAACCTCACGTGACCAGATCTATTCTCCCGCCTTCGAGAGTTGCGAGGAAACAAGACGATGATATTCTCTACTCATCGGTTTGGAAACCTTACACGCCACGCAGATATCATTTTGTGTGTTTCCTCTCTTTTGTTTCTATTTAAGCTATGTATTGATCTAACTAACTTCTGACCACAGATATCTGAACGATTCGGTAATTCTCGAGGCGGGCACTCATGAAGAGCTGATGAAGCGGGAAGGCTCTGATTATGCTCGTCTGTGGCGTATTCAAGCTCAAGCATTTGTGTGAATGTGGCGAAACATGATGATCGCTTGTAAGGCTTGAATAGAATATCCGAGTTGGTTGGATCCAGTTGAAAGGAACGGTTCAGCAACCCTTCACTAAAAGGTGGCACGACACCCCCGAATAGAAGTCTGTAGATAACATAAAATCAAGAGTGTTGTATATTGTATTACAGTGCCGTGTGGTTCGTCAGTGTACGTTCAAACCGTTGTCCGAGACGTGACCGCACCGTCAGTCGTTCTATCTCCATCCTCTGTACCCGTGAGGATTCAGGCTTTCGCAGCACCCATACTTGAACGCGAAGCAACCATACCTTTACCTCTGGGGCAGGACTGGCCGTCCGCATTGCCGTCCGCGCGAGCCCCTCTTGTTCAAGTTCTTCTTCAGACACCTGGCACCACACATATTAGTACGATCCCCACTGCATCCTCGTACTCGCGCTATATTCACTGACAAGATCCACTACTGGTATGTATTCTTGAAAGGGACATACTGACTGGACATAATGTAACATTCCTCGATTCGGGCTGCCCTTTGCTCGAGCACGCTGAATTGGCGTATCGGTTGACTTTTCCGACTCCGAGTCTTTTCCGTTTTCCGTGGGGTCGCGCCCCCAAGGACTCGTCGAAAGGTTCTCAATCCAGTTACGCCCGCCGCTATTATACGTACTAGTACTTGTCTCGTGACCTCCTCATCATGTGACCTCTGACCTTCCCTAGTGACTAGTGTGGCTAAGTACGAGTCCGTTGAGAACAAGACTGCGTAATGAGCTAAGGGTATCATGCTCACATTGCATATGAACATTACTCACTATTCATCGTAAATTGTTCCTGTGTTTACAGGCGCTGTATGTAGTTTAATCATTGGGTTCAGGGTCCTGACGGTGACCATCCGCGGAAATGAAAGATGCGATGCGCGCATGCGGACTCTCCGTACGTGGTTAAAGGACTACGGCACTGTCCTACAGTACACGACTGAAAGGGAAGACAAAAACCGGTAGATGCTATCCTGCCAGGTCCTGGGCTGGTCCAACAGAAGTAGCGAGATCAGACAGTAGGGAGGCCGTGATATCCCTGTGGGCGTGAATTTTGCATGTTGGTCAGGGTCTTTCCGCTGTCACGGTTAAGTGCGACGGGCACTTTTGTGTGTACCTGACCTGCTCCTTGGAACCAGGGGAATGTGGTTGAATCGTTCGGGTCCTGTACATGGGGAGAAAAGGGAGGGTATTGAGAATATACACGCATTGAGAAGGAGGCGTAGAAACACGCACGTAGAATTTCATAGGTGTGCCAGTTGCGGGCATCCCAGTCGTGGATGACGGCCTGTATGTTCCGTCGTCTGACGCTGGCGGCCGGAGGGGCTGGGAGGCGCCATCGACCACAGACGTGGCGGACGGGGCCTGCAGGCGCTTTCTTCGCAGCCAGAAGATTGCGAGACTGGCAATGGCGATTGCTATAACCCCACCGAGGACACTCCCTATGATGGCACACGAGTTCATCGAGGACATCTGCATAGGCATTGGGGTGGGAGTCGGGATCTGGCTAGTGGAGGAGGCATTCAGAACTACCGCGCCAGGAGTTAGTTCAGGGGAGGCTGGGAGGCAAACGTGATGAGATGGCCAAGCGACGAATGGGGGAAGAAATTCCTACCTCCGACGGTGAAAGCCGTGTTGTTATTCCAGTTGTTTTCGGGCTGGGATGTGCTGTTGGTACGTACGTGCTGAAGAAGAAAATTGAACAACAAACTGTAACATCACAGAGAGCCCATTGGGGCACACGTGTTCCGGAAGGAACAGGGTTAGGGAAACTGGGGGAAGTTTCTGGGTCAGGACCAGCGCAGGAAATCCTCTACTGCAACAGTCAACTCACGATGAAACAGGGAAAGTTTTTGTGCAGTTGAACGAATACTGAGACCAGCTAATAGCAGATAAGCCAAGGGAGAATCGGCTCGAGGACGTCATGGAACGTACGTAATCCACGTTTCTTGCTGGCAGCCGTCGCACGCACTTAAAAGCGAGTATGCGACGGTGTTGCACTTGCACAAGTTCCCGTCGTCGACACCATTAGGACCAATGTACGAGTATCCCGGGCCGAGCGGCGCAATGGAAAACGCTGCGGGAGGCAAGGACGCGAGGTGGTACGAGGGAGATCACTCACCGCCTTGGTTACATGTTGCCATCAAGTACGCTGCGACTGTACACGGACTTTGACGAAGAGAGTTAAATGTCTGGATCAAGAAAGCAACGACTTTTTAACAACTAGGTCTGCGAAAAGAAATTGCTTTCTCGCACCCATTGCCATGGTGGACTGCAATCTGCTGGAGCATCGATTTGAGCGACCGCAATGCCAGAAAGGAGCAACAAAGGCGCGAGTATTGCGGGCCTCGACATTTGTGACAGCCCTAAGTATAGGGGAGTTGGGACGGGGGGAGGCCAGTCACAGGGCTGAGAAACATGTGGTCGATGACTCGTGAGTCTTTATAAAAGAGTCGCCTCATGGCAGTTAGAGCTGCACAATTACAGTCACTTGCGGTGCTGGGCGAAACGTCAAAGCCAGACCGAGTGCTGTTTGGATTTGCTGCCATATACGAGTATGATTTGATGCAGTGATGCTATAATGACCTTCCTACATACCTTCCTCGGAGTTCCTCCGAGTCGGAAGGATCACCACTTGGCTGGCCCTTGGAACTCATCACTAAAACCCAAAATGGCTTGGAGCACTTAGACGTCTTAGAGGACTTCTTAGACATCTTAGAGGGCTTGTTAGCTCTTGCTTCCAAGACCAGAAAGGCCAGTAAGAGCATCGTTTCCATTCAAGAACCTGGAAAAGATGTGTAAGAACATCATTCCTATTCAAGAACCCATAAAAGATTTGTAAGAACGCCATTTTTATTCAAGAGCCGATGAAAGACTTGTAAGAACATGATTTCAGTTCAAGAACCCATAAATGACTTGTAAGCACATCATTTCATTCAAGAACCTGTAAAAGACTTCTAAGATATCCCGCGTGATGAGTGTTAATGGTGTATGTAACGCGGGTGACACCGCGGGCGACTTTGGCGTGCACCACACACCCGCTGACACGCACCTGTTTTCCACTGTGGCTGCGGGTGCAGGTTGAAACCGCAGTGCTGGATTACCGCGGTACATTGACACCACGGTGTACCGTACACCCGTAATATTACACCTGTAGCATTATGGTACTTGTAGGTATAGTAGACTATGGCTCAGAAAATACATACACCGGCCGAAGTAATCGAGAATAGTACTAGGTGATTTATTGAGTTGTAGCTACGAGTTTGACTAGGAAATGAAGAGAAAAAAAAACTACCTCCCCCTGCCACTGTTACCGCCGCCGCGTTGCCGCCACCGTCGCTGCTGCCGGTGCTGCTTGTCATCGTTGTCGTTGTCGCCGCCGCCGCCGCCATGCCTGCTGCCGATGCACTGCCGCTGCCGCTGCTTGCTGCCGCTGCTCTGACCGCGTTGTCGCCGCCGTTGCCGATGCGCTGCCGTTGCCGCTGCTTGCTGCTGTCGTCGGTGCCGCTCGTTGTCGTCGCCACCGCCGCCGCAGCTACAGCGCCTGCTACTGCTGCCATTGCCGTTGCGCTACCGATGCTACTGTTGCCGATGCCGATGCTGCTGTCGGTGTTGCTGGTGATGCCGTTGCCATTGTTGCTGCCACTCCCACTGCTCTAGCATTGCGCCCTGCCGTTGCTGCTGTCGCCGGTGCCGGTGCTGGCACCTCTGGTGTTGGTGACCCTGATGCCGGTGCCACCGCTGCTGGTGTTGGGCCCGCTGGGCTGGTGCCGCCGCCGCCGCCGTTGGAGCAGCCGTTGCTGCTTCCGCCCTCGTTCATGTGTGCCCACGCCCACTGTCACCGCCATCAATCGTGTGCCCGCACTCGCTTTTATTGTTCGTAAAATTCTGTACACCTGGAACACATAGTTAGCATATGAACTCTATCTGCTGCGACGTGAGTCTGAGTCGTCTGAGCCACTTATCCTGCTGTCATCAGGGACAGGGATCCTCGTATGGTGCCAGTGGCTGTCGGTAGTACGCTCGTAGAAAATGTCATCGGGGTGGAATGCTTCTGCTGCGGAATGATCAACGATTAAACTCGCCTTGGCACTCGGTCTGATCGGAGGGTGGATACCCTCCTCGTCATCATCGTCGTCACCATCTTCCCTGCACGCAACAACGATGCCCAATGGAGGACTGATGGTTTTGACGTACCGTCACTTGGTGCTTCAGAAGGTGCCAGAGTAGTATTGGGCATCATGGCAAGTAGAGATGGTCAGCTAAACCCGCATGCGACAGGTGTTGGCAGCACGTGCAGGTGATGGACACTCAGAGTCGAGAAGTGCGTGTGTGCGTGCACATGCTGGTCACGGTGTTGGTGTGTATGACTGGGTGGACGCGAGCGGGTGTGTCCATGGGCTGTGATGGTGAGAATGTGAGCTCACACCCGAACTAGAGTATATGTGCGTGCACTTACACTGGTAACTTACAATGAACTGAAACGAGACTAGACTTGTCAACTTTTTTTCAGGCGAGTAACAACTAGATGCAACAACAAAGAGACGCAAACACAAGAGACGACGCGAAAAAAAAATTGAACAAGTCAACGGTCCCATCTGTTCTGTTCCCCACTACAGTAACACCATATACCGTAGATCTCTCTCATTCGCTTCATCCTGGCAGGTGCAATGGTGGGCTATAGTGGTTTGCAGGGCCTGGCTCAGCTCAATAGCCCCGGCTTCGGTTCGGCTTAGCCAGCCTAGGGCTCTTAGACATCGAGCTGCCGAGGTAGAAGGCTCAGGCTTGGCCCCAGGCCGGCTCAGCTCAGGCCGCGGCTCAATGGGGAAAAAGCTACATCTCCTCTTTCGCTCCTCCCTCACCCAAAATGTGTCTGATCCTTGCCACCCCCGTCTTTGCATCAAATGCACCATCAGCGCCTCACTGCAACTCTGCACCTGCCCCAGTACCATCGCCGCACCCGCTGCTGTGCCAGCCCCGTCAGTGCCCGACGCTCGTCAGCACGACTGCCACCTGTGTCAGGCTGAGTGCCGTCACCATGGCTGCTGCCACGCCAGCACAGTCACCGTGACCACCGCCATGCCAACACCGAGTCGTGGCACCCCCTCTCGCCTACAAGTGTGAGCTGGGGCAATTTCTTTTTGGTCATATCATTCTTAACTGACAAAAGCCCCTCCCCTCACAGGTACCCGACACCCTGCCGCCGCGTTGCCAACACCCCTCGCTTGCGAACGCAGGCTTGGGGGTTTTCTCTGTGACAACGTTTTGCCGCTACATCACCGCCACCACCCCCTCTCGCTCACAAGCGTGAGCTGTGGGCATGGTCTTTTTTTTTCTTTCATATCATTCCTACTGATGCGCTTTTCTTATTTCCTCTAGCTTTACCACCACCACCTCCGGCCCAACCCCGTTGCATTTGGGATGCGACAATGCCAGCGCCATCACCACCTCCTTGGCTGTGCCAGCATCATCACTGCAGCTGCTGCTGCGACAGCACCGTCACCCCGACTGCCACTGTGCCAGTGGCGCCACCACGGCCGCTGCCGTGCCTGCACTGTCACCACTGCTGTGCCAGCGCAGTCACTGTTACCGCCGCTGTGCCAGCAGGGTTACTGTGGGCTACAATGCACGCCAGAC